>JAPYZO010006662.1:0-10629 GCA_030522905.1 Torymus flavipes | reverse complement strand
CCGCGCGGTACTCGCGTAGTTTTACATTTATAATGAAGGCGCGAGGATCGAGGTGCCACATTATTTATATCTCGTAAAAATTCAGCGACCGCGTGCTGGTCCGTCGTGCGAATAGCGCGAGGAATGTGTGTATAGACGTTTGAAGAGAATGTGTTCATTCGTTAGGCCACCGTAGATTTGAATACAAAGAAATGCATTGTGAACATAATTTTATTTTCTTTTAAAGAGCGATGGTAATGGCATTGTTTGTAAACAGTCAAAGTCAAGCTCGGTGGGATTATAATAGTTTAAAATAATTTGAATATATATAAGAAGGCTGCGCGTGAATTATGTGGACGTTTTTTTCTTCTTTATTAGAACGTTTTTTTTTTTAGATGAAAAGCGATAGTGTGATGACCGAGTAGAAATGCGGATTTTCACGCGTCATGCATGCGCACAGACCTTGATTTCGTAAGAAAAGTTGAACTTAATTTTTTAGTACTAGTTACATTAAAATCAGATGCATATGTCATAGACAGCAAGTTTAAAATTCACTTACCCATATCATCGAAATAAATTACTTTATCAGTGTTTTCATGAATATAATATGACTTGAATATTTAATAAATCATTTGGCTGCGAATGTCTATCAATGCGAGATACATAGAAAGGATAAAAATTTTTGACAAGTTATTTGAGATTTTTTTTTAAGCATGTTATTTAATGCTTAATATGCAATTATTTTAAAAATGTGAAAAAATGCTTTTAGCACTTTTTCGTTGCAGACATTTTTTTATGTTCTAATCACGTGTTATATTCGTCTTTTTATTATAGAGAAATCAATTGTAGATATATCTTCAGTTGATTACGAAAATTTTATAACGAATCTTAACGTCAAGCCGCTAAAATTTATAATTTTACCCAAGATGAGTGTATTTTTATATTCTTACAGAGACAGGAATGTTTATTTTTATTGTTTATACCGGTTTGCAACTTAAAAAGGCTGATTTATCATGGTTTTGATTGTACAGAATATGTTCGTGTATATAAAGTTCCAGAAAATACGATCCATTAAAATACAAATGTTAAACTGGTATCTGATTGCCCATCATCATCATCTTTGTTTTACAAAAAACACTTTTAGTAAGGTCAACCAATGTATTGTTCCAAGTGGACGCGGTTTATAATGTAATAAACAAAAAACTATTTGCTTGTATTTTTTGAATAATTTTAAATATTTAAATGAGTTTTTAAGATCTTGATATGTATCTTCTTGCGTTTGATTGTAAATATACGAAATGCCTAAATACGGCAATATGATGTTTTTCATAGTTTCCTAGTTTTTCTTAATAAGCCATATAAGATCAATACTTCTAATGTGGTTTCGCTACTTCCTGTGATTATTATGAGGTTTACGTCCACTGTATAAATTCGAGAACAGGAAATGATTTGAACGTAAAATTTTTGTAAAAAAATACGCATTTATATATAGAATTAAAAATAAGCATTATACATTCGCGTATCCTTCGATAAACTAAAAAATATTAAAAGTGCCATTAAAAGACCGTACACCGAAATCCACGTGAACGGCAAAAAAAATATCATAAGACAAAAATTGTATTGGCAGGTGAAATGTTTGGCTCGAACGAGTCCTTAGTAACAACCCGCGAGCCTTGGCAGAGCCCTTTAAACGCTCGAGCGAAGTCACGGGTGCGTAAAAAAAGTAGGCCACGTGCAGAGGTGCGCCCCTGAGTGAAGCGCATGAGTTCTTTTTTTTTCTTGCTTAAGCTTCCACGCGACCACAAAATAGTCTCGTGCATCGGATAAGACGCATAGTAACGTGCTATATAAGTAGCAAAAAGCGGCACGCGCGTGTGAAATTTAAATGTTAATTATATACCGCGCGAATCACCATCAATCATCGCTGTGTTTAAAGTGTCATACTTGTATATATGTTTTAGAAAGAGAACGCGTTTAAACGATTGCTATGATGTTGACTGAAAACTATATACTTAATGGGTGAAGTTTTATCGGAATGAAAGTTGCTTATTGCCTTTTAATGTACTCTTTGATTATTGATTTACATGCCATGGCGCAATGGAAACTTGTTAATGTAGTTTCTCAGGTTTAACGGGTACTGATAAAGTTGACGGTTTTTTTTATTCATTGAGGTACAAATAAATTAATATAATGTTGAGATAAGTCGCTAAACTGCTCCTGTAACTTTGAATTTTCTTAGAAATATTTTACTTTATTTACATTAGCTATTCGTTTTATTTAGGAGAATAACCTTGAATGGTTGTTACACGTGGAGAAACGCGGATAAATGATACGGGCACTTAGTTGAAATTATATAATTGTCCTTCGCATTAAATGCATGAGATAACGTAAGTTTAAATACCTAGCAGTTAAAATACGATTGTTTGAAAAAATTGTTTTCTACCTTCCAAAAATTTAGCAATAATCGAACAAATTTAAAAAACCAAAGACCTGTTTATACAACAAAACACTCTAAGTATAGCTCAACTTTCGCGCCACGCAGTCGTGTAACTTTTTCAGAACACGCATCAGTACGCATGCGCACTAAGTATAGTGCGACTACGATTTTTCGCTCGACTGCTGGCTGCTGCTACTTCGTAGCGGAGCACGTAGTAATGGCGGACGGCAGCGCACGTTAGCGAGGCCAGTTACCGTTGCCAGCTGTTTTTGCGTACAGTTTGGCCGAGTTTTCGGGCTGTGTGACGGCGATCCCGTGGGATGCTGAGATTTTCCGCGACGGTGTGTCCGGAAAAGTGAAAATTTCGTAAAGATCCCGAATCTCAACAACGAAATCGAGTTGGCCTTTTGACGTTTCGTTAAGAGGTTAGGTTTTCACTATATGATACTTATGGCTATACGCTTCGTTATGATTATAAAGTTTGCTGTTTTTTTTTGTTTTATTAATAAAATGTTCTACATAAGCAATTGTAGAGCAAATTCTAGGTTCGATCTATATTTTTAAAATTCTAAAAATGGCCTATGCTCTTTAATTATTCAGTAAATTTTTTGTCTATTTTTGTATAACAACTTTGTACAGTCTATATGTTCCTGCAGAGTTATTTTATGTCTATAACTAATGAAGCCACATGCAAAACAATAAGTGTATGTACTAGTATAAAAATAGTAACTTTTCTTACAGACATATGAAAAGCTTGTCCATGAGCCGCTATTATTGAATTTGGAGATATTAAAAGAAAATATGTCAAAACGAAACAGGAGCGATAAAGGACCTATCCCACCACGTTGGTTGCATTGTCCACGAAAATCTGTAAAACTTGTTCACAATAAGTTTCTCGCCTTCAAGACTCCACTGTCATCAGATTTTGATAGTCAAGTACCAGAAGAATGTCGGTTTTCAATAGAAATGCTAATGAACACTATGAAAAGTCAACGATTGAAATTAGGTCTGTGGATAGATTTAACAAATACTTCTCGTTTTTATGATAAACGTGACATAGAGAAACAGGGTGTGAAATACTTAAAACTTCAATGTAGAGGTCATGGAGAAACTCCATCGTTAGAACAAACAAGAACATTTGTTCAAGTCTGTAAAAATTACATTGCTCACAATCCTCTAGAGATTATTGGAGTCCATTGTACACATGGGTTCAACAGAACAGGATTTCTGATATGTAGCTATCTTGTAGAAACAGATGAAGGTAGTTTAGATGCTGCTTTAGCCCAATTTTCTGAAGCCAGACCTCCAGGAATTTATAAGGAGGATTATATACAAGAATTGTATAATAGATATGATGATGTTGACGATGCTCCTGCTCCTCCTCCACGACCTGCTTGGTGTTTAGAATACGATGATTCTAATATAGAAGATCAAGATGAAGGAACTAGTGAAGAACCACCTAGTACAGATGGCCAAGAACCTCCACCAAAGAAACGTAAGAAAGAACATTTCAACAAGAATCCAATATTCATGGCTGGTGTACCAGGAGTCAAAGCTATTATGGATATTCAAATAGCATCAGGCATTCAGCGGCGTGTGCAAGATATTTGTAGGTGGAGCAGTTCAGGTTTTCCTGGCTCACAACCAGTTTCAATGGATGTTGAAAATATACGTCTTCTCCATGAGAAGCCGTACAGAGTTTCATGGAAAGCCGATGGAACAAGGTACATGATGCTAATACAGGCAGATGGGCAAATTTATTTTGTTGATCGTGATAATAGCATTTTCCAAGTAGAAAGACTGACTTTTCCTCATGTAAGAGATTGCAATAGAAAATTAAAGGATACACTGTTAGATGGGGTAAGAATTCGTTAAGACACTAATAAAATTAAGTTATGTTAATCATGAGCAATAAAAATATAAACCTTTTTTTACTCTTTCAGGAAATGGTAATAGACAAAGCTCAGGGTAAAGAGTATCCTCGATATCTTGCCTATGACGTTATTATGTACGACGGAAAAGAAGTTAGTAAATTAAATTTTTATCCAGATCGATACGGTATAATCGAGAAGGAAATTATGGCCGGCCGACACAGAGCTATGAAGGAAGGACGACTAATACGAGAAAAAGAACCGTTCTCCGTTAGATTAAAGGAATTTTGGGATGTTACTCAAACTGGAAGTCTTCTCAGTGAAAAATTTGCAAAACAGTTAGGCCACGAACCAGACGGCTTAATATTTCAGCCAGCTAAGGAGTGTTACAAGACAGGACAATGCCCCGAAGTATTAAAATGGAAACCTGCATCTTTGAATTCCGTGGACTTTAGGCTGAAAATCGTCGTGGAATCCGGCGAAGGAATCGTGCGACGTACCATCGGCGAATTATTCGTCGGCAGTCTCGACGTACCATTCGCCAGAATAAAGTACACAAAGAATCTCAAGGAACTGAATAACAAAATTATAGAGTGCAAATACGAGAACAGCCAGTGGGTGTTCATGAGGGAGCGAACCGACAAATCTTTTCCAAATTCTTTTAATACGGCCAAAGCTGTCTGCGCTTCCATTTCTAATCCCGTGACTAAAGAGAAACTTTGTGATTTTATTCGACACCATAGGTTTTCGAATGACGAGGAACTCATGCCTCCTCCACGAAGTCATGCTAGGTGATAAAATTCGGTACTTTTAAGTTTGTTATCTGCGAAATAAGACTTTATTAATAACGACGTGAACAAATAAAGAACATTTATAATAACATTGAGTTTCTATTTTACCACTTTGAAATCCTCCTATATCATTATCATAATAAAAAATACTTCAGTTCATATTCAATAGAGTTGTAGTTTTTACTGCATATATATCCTTATAATTTATAACGGGAATGATGTAATTAACACTTTGTAGTTTTGCGTGAAACATGCAATCAAGCGTTTTTTCATTCATATAAGTTGATCTAAATCCATGCAAAGTAAATTAAAGGAAAAATTAAAAAGTTAAGAAAGTGTAAAAATGTTACTATAGACTTGTAGTTTTTACTGCACTTATAATTTATAACGGGAAGAATGTAATTTCCACTTTGTAATTTTGCGTGCAACACGCAATCAAACGTTTTTTCACACATATAAGTAGATCTAAATCTATGCAAAGTAAAAGAAAGGAAAAATTAAAAAGTTAAGAAATGTAAGTGTTTATAGAATATTTCTATAGATACTTATAAAATTTTTTCTGAACATTTACATAATTTGTAAACTCCCAAATCGACTTGTTCAACATTTAGCACTATCATAAATCATTATAAGAGAAACTAATTACATTTAAATAAAAAAAAAAACCTTTAGAAAGAGAGATACGAAACAATCAAAACTCCAAAACAACATTCTAAAATTGTATCTCCCCGCTTTTTCTCAGATCGAACAGTCCTCATCTGGTGTACGAAGGATCTGGCCTCTAAGGAGCGCAAGTCCCTGCGCGTCAACGTCGAGTACGACAATGCGAGTCGGGTGCGTTGGTCGCCGGACGGCAAAGCCTTCATCATCCACAAGGCGCTGGCCAACCAGATCGAGGTGTACAAGGTCTCGAAAAAGTCCGACGGCACGCTGTCCTCGGCCACCAAGGCTCTCGAGTTCCCAAAACAACACGAGGAGGATGCGATTTGTCTGGACATCGCGTGCAACGGCCGCTTCATCATCACCTGCAGCAAGGTGAATGACCTCGTCGTCTGGGACCTCAAGGGACAGATCTTGAGCACTGTGGACACGGTACTCGGCTCAACGCATAAGGCCAAGATCTCGCCCTGCGGCCGATTCGTTGCTGCGTCCGGTGAGAATTGATTGATTATTCCTTGTGTTTTAACGAGATGGTTTTTTTTAAAAGCTTTATGAAAATTTATACTTAAATTTGGGTATGTTTTGGTTTTTATTATTTACAAAAAGGAAAGAATATTCTCACGTGTAAATTATTTGCTTCTATAAAAAATATTGAATTATGAATGTGACATAAGTATGTACATGAGTGAAGAAATCTGTCGGACGTTTATTAACATCTCCGTATTTTTGATTAAATAAATTATAAGTATCGTATGGTTTTGTTTCTTAATTTTAAACGGATTTTATATAAGAAATATTGATAAATTACTTTTGATGAAAGTAATATTGATAAGCAATTTAATATATAACACGAACAGATGTTCTAAGGAAAACTTTTTTTTGCAGGGTTTACACCTGACGTCAAAGTTTGGGAAGTAGCTTTTTCGAAATCTGGAGAATTCAAGCAAGTAGCAAAAGGCTTTGATTTAGCCGGCCATTCATCAGGAGTTTACGATTTTGCTTTCAATTCTGATACCAGTCGTATGGCTACTGTCTCAAGAGATGGAACATATCGTTTTTATAATACAAAAAGTAAGTTTTAAAGCTCAACGAAATTTTTTTTAATTTTTTTTTTAACAATTATTAATTTGAAGTCACTGAGAGTGATAATTTATGAAAGGAATATTAAATATATAGACCAACAAAATTTTTCTTTGAACAATATTTATTCGATTAATCTATTAAAATATTTTATTGTTATTTTTTTTATATACAAAGTAAAAAATTATTCACTTAATAATTAATATCATTCCTAAATTTTTTAGTTGAATTCGAAAAAGGTGAAGATCCTCATTTAATATCAACCGGTCAGTGGGAAGGATCCACGCCCGCCACTATTGCTCTCTCGCCAAATGCAGAAATCATTGCAATTGGTCATGGCTCGTCGCTATCATTCTATTCGACAGTTAATGGAGAACTCGATACAACGATTGAAGACATATTTAATGGTAATCAATTTACACTCACGCTATAATTACAGAGTATTCCTTAACTTAAATTTTCAAATAACAATCATTTCTCTTCGTTCGCAGGACCAATAAAGTGCCTCACATTCGACTCAGTCGGCGAATACGTTCTCGTAGCTGGTGATCGACACATTAAGATATTTAGAAACATTCCAGGATACAGAGCATCCATTGAGACTTCGCGCAAGAAACTATCGCAGAGACAAACGTCCGCGACTAAGGAGCGTTTGGAAAAGACCTTGGCAGACTGCGAAAAGTTCCTGAAGGATATGGGAGAACGCTGTCCTTAACGATTCCAGAGATGACAAACATTTTTTACGCATTTTGTTAAATGTTTTTTAAAATACTTGTTTGCAATAAATAACTTTTATTAATATGAATAATAAAAAAATTATAAATAGATTTTTACATTGATCAAGAAAAGAATACTTGTAATGGTGTTTTTATTTCAATTTCTTCTTTTTTTTTATTTAAACGCGTATCTCGGAACTTATAGCGGAAAACTAAGTTGACAGTTCAAAGAACTGTCTTTGATAGGTTGTAAGCACCTTCAAGACGCTTTCTTTTATGTTTGAAGATTAATAGTCGACGGGATGCAATGAGAGCATAAGGCGCTCTCGATTCGTTTCTTAGTATTTGATAGTTTGCTCGTAAACTAGTTCGACGAAGATTATTTGGCGGAACTGGGCGACCACCGGCAAAAGCGAATCTATAAAAATATGAGAATTACATACTTATATGTTTTTAATATTAGTATTTGTTTGTATTGTTTTTTTTTCAATAATATTTTACCTGATTTCGCGCCTGGGTCCTTTAAGAGTTGAATCCGGGAAGACATTTTGTCTATCACCTAATCTTCCATTAACGGCTGGTCTTACGTTCGCATATCTTATTTTACTTCTTACAATTATTGGAAGATCTGTTTTTTCCCTTGTTTCTGTCGTTTCTACATCATTAATTAAGTAAGGAAGGATCGAATCTCCAAAATGTTCGATTATCACAGAATAGTTTAATGGCTGTTTACTAGACTTTACAAAAGCACAAACTGTAAGCTAAAAAACAATGAAAAATTAAATAAATATCCAGACAATTTGAAGAAAAATTAAAGGACATAATATATCTTACTGCAATTTTATGCCATATATTAGAACCTGGCGTGGCATATTTTAAAACATTGACTAAGGAAAGTGAAGACTCAGCACCTTCTTCGAGAAAAATAAGAGGCTGAACTCCAGCAAGTAGCTCCAGAGCTATTGCCTTCTTCTTTACTTCAAAACTTTGTTCATCTTTTCTTACAAGAACGCTTTTTAACATTGGAATAAACCTATTAGCCACCGACGGCCACCGTAACATTAACTTTAAAGCGCAGTCTTTGAATAATGTCTCTAAATTTGGGTTGATAAAACCCTGACCGACTAAGAGTTCTAAAAGTAGTTCAGTCAACTTATCTACCTATAAATATAAGAATAGTTAATTAAAAAATTGTACAAAACTGGTTAAGTTTAAATTTAATATGAAATAATTTTCGTACAGAATTAAGATGATAAGGATAAACTGCTCTACTGTTATTGGTAATAGCAATTATAAGTTGGCAGGTTCGAGTGGAAACTCTTGTATACTGTGCATTATTAGATATCACCATAGACCTAGCAATGGACATTAACTTATCAACTACACCTTCTCCTCCTAAGCACGCATTTGTAGCACAATCATTTAAAAGGACCTAAAAAATTTTATGTTAGAATTTGTTTCTTACGTATTAAGAATTATTCACATAATGTTTTTTCAAATAAATAATTCTTACCTGAAACGTTTTTTGTGAACCATTAAATAACATTTTCAAAGCCCGTTTTGCATAATTATTTCTTGCTTCTAATAACTTTGAGTCAACGATCTCAATTTCTAAAAATATATAGAAATTCACATTTAATAAATTTTATATTTCTTATTTTATAAATAAATTTTATTTTACCTTGAAGAAATGGAACGCTGACTTGTGAAAAACTTGGAGGTTCGTTGACTTTTTGTGTAAGGTCAATAAAACGTTCATGAGGTACAAAAAGACTTGCTTCTGAGATATATTCTGGTAATTGCTCTGGTGCCCCAATCAATGGATCAACATCACAAAGATTTGTTACTACTGCATTTACATCTGTTGCTGTTAAACGTCTTCTTTTACTGTGCCTTAATCTTGTTACACATTTCTTAAAGAAAATAATAACATTTAATTTTCTTAATTTAACTGAAAATTTAATAACATTCAAAAATATGCTACTTACATGTAATACTTCACGTAATCTGTATGATGCATCTTCGGCAAGTTTTTTCAAGAGTGTGTCTGGTAATGAATGTATACCTAGTTCTTCACCAATTGCCGATATCCAATCTGTACTCAAGGCGGCATATTTTCTTGTTGAATTTGTACCATTGGAAACACTATTTGAGTTTGTTTCACCATTATTATTAACAAAATGATTGCTATAACTTGAAGAAGTTTGATTACTTAATACTTCTTTCATTTTCTTTGATTATAGTAATTTCCAAGATGTAAAATGTAACTGGAGATCACCTTAAAAAATTTTGGATTTTCCTAAAATCAATTTAAAATATAATATTAAATACTTCTTTTAACATTCTACTCTAAAAAACATAATAAACACTGTACATACATAATTTTTGTTTTCGAATACTATTAGGTTATTGTCATATGTCATTTGTTTTGAGTAAACCAGCAAGTCATTTTTTCTTTATAAAGGACACCTTGAAACAACCTTGAGATAACTTTTTCTATAAAAAGTACATTTTTTTAAATTTTATCATTTTTCAGTGAATTTGTACACAACAAAAATGAAAGTCAAACGCACATCATTCCGTCTAAAAGAGGAAAACACACTAAAATTAAGTATCCAACTGAATTTTGAGGTTAGGTTGACTCCAAACGCACGCACAACAACGCAGATGCATCCAAATAAGTTGCGCGCATGCGTGAGTTTAAGGATATCCAATGGTGTCATGCTGCGGGGTGAGGTGAGGGACGCCTCTCTCTCCCCGCGTGCGCTCCCCGCTCACCGCGCACCCCCTCGCGAAGCCGACGAACTCGATGTTTTGTTTACATTTTCATCTACTTCTTTCCCGAATGCCTTGTAAGCGATCAGGATCCATCTGCGTTTTCATTCTTTGATTATTTTTCTATTCGAATGAAGTTTTTTTAAGTTTATCTCTTAACTTTTTATAAGAGATTTTTAAGTTCAAAGGTCACATAACCTTACTCTCCCATAAAAGCCTAAGTTAAAAACTCCATTTTCAAGAATTTTTTTCTCGAAAAAATGCTCAGTATAAAATATTGAAAAAATTCAAGGTGCTTTTATTTTATCTAAGTAATGACA
>JAPYZO010006661.1:0-10219 GCA_030522905.1 Torymus flavipes | reverse complement strand
TCTTTGTAGCAAATTTTTCTAAATTTGAAATAGTAATTTAATATATCATATTTAAATATCACAGTATAAGTAGATTTGTAACAAAAATAATAAAGAATACTATTTAAAAAAGAACAAATCTCACATATCCTGTGTCCCAGTGCTACTATAAAAATAGTAAATTTTCTTATAAAAAAGTCTACAAATACATTTTTCTTCGTGTATTAAAAATCAATAAGTAGTGCGCATCTTTCATACTCTACAGTTTTTTTCGTATGGATGACAAAATGCACCAAGAATATATAACAAAAGGTCAACAAAAATTTCTGATTTTGAAAACTTTACTGCCGCAATATAAATTATACTTAACTTCATATAAGGATTCATAATAACACGTTCTATTTTACGAATGAGTTGTGCAGCAATACTCTACTGTCATGATCAATTAATTAAAGTGATATAAGTGATGTATGCATGGATGAAAAGCCTGCTCCTACTTTTGACAAGTTAGAATAACCTTTCGACTGCTAATAATAAATTGACATCGTTACCGCGCCGCGTTTTACTCAATTAATTTTCGCGAAGCTGGAATTAGAAAATTATTTTGAATATATAGCAATAGGAAACCTTTTAACCCAGTTACGATAAAGTTGACCTTTCCACTTTTATTGAGTTAGCGTGATTGGTTCGCGATGCGAGTGAAATCAGTGATTTAATGAAAGCATTCATCGAACAGAGGTGACGGTTATTAATTATATTAAATGACTACGATAGAGTACACATTTTTTAAATCATAAATTTTTCAGTATTTTAGTATTGCAATACTCCATTTCAATATCTCCAAAATAACAAAATTACTTATATAAATGATTCGTTACTTTAAGCACAAATTGTTCTATCTATACATATATATACACTTTTATCAAACCGAAAATCACATTTTTCCAGAAGAAATTGAAATTTCGTCCCCAAACCTCGCGACACGCAATCAACGAAAGTAGCGATTTCCTGCCGAAATCTCGTCCTGCAATTAAGCACTTCACACACACACATAACGCGCGCACACGCGTGAGGGGGCATTAAAGGGACAATCACAGAGTGGTGCGCGTCGAGGGCCCTTTGTCGAAATCAAGAGGCCATTATTACGAACATATGTTTACGACTCACGATCGTATCGTGACTGGACTATGGAGAGACGTACATATACGCACCGCACACGCATATACACGCGCGAATACACATGTGGGGAGAGTGTTCATGTAAGCGAGCGAAGAGAGCACCTGCCGTGCGCGCGGAAATGTAGGGTAAACACCGCGAGCGCGGCGATATGTAGTTCTATATACAGGTACAACTATATACGAGCACGCATACGCGCAGCGTGTCCATTCCGTGTATGACATTCTTCAAATATACGCACGCCGGGCACGTGTAGCACATATTTTCGATTATTTTTCTTTTTTTTTGCTCAGTCAACGCAGCACGCTTTTCATTTACCCCCGCGTATGCGCATGTCGTGTGGTTTCTTACATGCACGGGAGACTCTTGATGACTATAATGGGGTGTATCAAAAGCGGGACGTAGTTTTTATTGTCGTTGTTACATTGTCGTGGACGTATCGTGGGTGGAACTGTTTTGTATATGATTCGACTTTTCATGCACTACGTGTAATAAAGTGTATGTGATTTGACCGAGCTACAAGCTTTCCGAAATGCCGTTGAAAGTGTATATAGTTATTAATATTACTTTGTAATACATATATATTTTAATGTAATGTATATTTAATGATTATATACACCCACTCAAAATGGAAATTTTACAACTACGAACGTTCGTAATATTATCCATCGTGAATCACAAATAATCATATAGTTTTCAGAACGAACAACCCTATATCAGTAATAAGAGCTCTTAATGATCGTTTTCCCGCGAAAACACAATACATATCGGTATTAAAACAGCGCAAGCACCTATATAGCATTAAAAAGTATTTTAGACACTCGCCATTTATTAATTAACCCTCATCCACTACTCTGTCATTCTGCATTATTCCCACCAACCCACGCAGACAAAAATGTCCATACACCCTGCCTAGATTTTCCTCTGTTTATAATTATTTCGCATTATACAGCGAAAAAAATAACCAACGAAAGAAAAAATAAGAAAAAGCCAACCTCGAGGATACCGAAATCGCGATAAAAAATCTCTAGGTACTTGCCTCGCTGGCAATCCACTCTCTGTGATCAAAAGCACACACGCTGCGCACGTGCGCGGCACGCGTCAACACGCGACATCGACACTCGCGCGCGCATTAAGAAAATTGAAACGTCGATTTGTCCGGCAGAGGCGCGCGCGTAGATAATTCAATTAGAAGAAGGGGGAGGAAAAGACGAAGGGAGAGATGCGCATGCGGTGTCAGGTACCGGCACGAAAGCGGGCGCCAAGGGAAGATAAATCGCGAGAGCGAGAGATGAGATAGAGGGGGAGAAAGTGCGTCTATACGAGGGCGATTATGATGATTTCAATTAGAGTCGGCTATTAACTCGCAGCGAGCGCGAGATGTAAGTTGGAGTTGCTGCGGGAAGGCGAGTCTTTTTATTGCCTTTGACGGGCTTACACGCGGAGTGATTGGCTTGTTTCGTGCTTTATACTGATGGCTTTGACATGTGTTTCTTGGCCGCAATTTCCTTGTATATCTTTCCTGCGAGATTTAATCAAGTTCCTTATTTACTTTTCATAATAAATTACAAATTAATTCTATATAAGAATCGCACAATTTGTACTTTGGAACGAATCGTTGCTGCCGAGTAAAAGGTATAAAAATATGACTCAAGAGTTCTTTGAAATACAAAATATAATGTCTTTATGTGTTACATGTCCTCTGATATCGACCAGTTAAACATTTATAGCATTGCGCTTTCTTCATGAAAAGTTGCGCCGAGTGTATAGATAAACGCGAGAAAACTGCGAATTCGGGACAAAGTAATCAACTGTTATCTATGTCCTGAATAAAGTTTAGTTGCAAACTTCTTATCCAAATAAAAATCCACTGCGAAATAAAGTAATAAGCCGAATTAAGTATCAATTCAGCAATATATCTGATAAATATATTAACAGAGTTATAAATAAATGCTCGTCGTATAATTAAGTTTACGTCTCAGGATAGGTCAATTTCATGGCACAAATATATAGAATATATATAAAGATTTCTGTTCCCGACTCCTCGGCACGACCTCAAAACTCAAAGATTTAATCAGGCCACGAGACGCTATCGAATCATCGGGCCACAAAAATAAGCATGCGAAAATCGTTTGATCGAACGCGGACACCCCGTGACGAATGAAATTAACCAATTCGATTTCGAGCATTATTCGCTGTAAAGGCGGGACTGGACCGCGATCGAACGTATATACTGCTCCTGAAATATGCAGGCTACATATATATCCGGTGTATCACGCACATTTGTTTGTATTTGGCCTTCTTCGCATGCGCGCGTGATGTGCTCACTGTTTGCGAATCACCAGTGAGTGTCTGTGATGTGTGCGAGTGGGTGGAAGTCGGACGAGCTGAGATCTTACAGTTGATCCGTCTTGATCAAATTGGAGATTTTACCAATTAGACACTTCATTTGGGAGTCGTTTAACGATTTGAATACGTGAAAGTGCAATTTATTAAATATCCATTTACTCGCGAGATATTGAGACTTCAGTCGAGTTGTTTTATTGCATGTTCGTGATAAAAACGTTTCTTTAATTGAAAGATGAAAAATCACATACGGATGACTTCTATGCAAACTTGTAGGTTATAGTTATATTCGTACATTGAACGTGACTTTACGCGAAATCAATATTTTGCTTCCTTTCCGACAATCTAGAGAAAAAATTGAGATCAAAACTTTAGAAAATTGGATTTTACAATTATGACAGAAATTTATAAAATATTTTACGTATAAAATAATTATTGATATGCAACTTTTAAATTTATAATAATTCACTTAAGACGCCCCAAAAAAGATTCTTTATATTACAGTTATCAATGTAATTCTTTAAAGCTCCATTAATACTGAATTCCCAGCATGTATAAAAAAAAGTTGTTCATATTGATTTTATATAATTTTTCTTATGTATAAAAAAGTGAAGCCAATACAGTATCCACAGCATTGATA
This sequence comes from Torymus flavipes, assembly GCA_030522905.1. Classification (NCBI taxonomy): domain Eukaryota; kingdom Metazoa; phylum Arthropoda; class Insecta; order Hymenoptera; family Torymidae; genus Torymus; species Torymus flavipes. The sequence goes on along the minus strand of JAPYZO010006661.1, from coordinate 6,078 downwards.
ATTTTTTGCGAAGGATTATCAATACCAGAAAAATCAAAAAGATTTAAAGTTAGTAAATAGTGTCGCTATAAACTGAAATAGAATTATTAACTTTCTTATACAAAAATACCGGAATCACCGAGGTTTAAAAAAAGAAAAACCAAAAATAAGATTCTTTTTATTGATTTTCAGGCCATGTGATGAATGTGCAGTTAAAATTTTGTAAAGAACGGACATAAAAAAAGATTCAATGCCACGAGCAAACATGTTCCGAGAAAAACGCGATTACAGATTTTTTTCAATGAAAAGTCGTAAAAAAATCTTACAGCTAATCAGCGATACCTGCACCATACAAAATACCTTCGGTTTCTCTAAACGATTCTTTTCTTCCAATTTAGCATCTCTTCTGGTCCTCTTCGCCCGCGATTACTAATTATGAGGCATTCGTACCGGTAATGATAGAGTTCAAAATCAGTGCTAAATCTTAATAATAATGTTTGAAAACTATGTTGATCGATTCTTTATCCTTTATACTGACAGATGATCATTTATCCTTTTGGTTAAAAATTTTTGTAACCAGCTTGTTTAACCTGCTTTAAAGATTACCGATTTATGCACTGTTATAAATAATAACATAAATTTGTAAATAAAATTGTAAAAAATCGGAAAAATTTGAATCATATTAAGTTTTAAAGCAATATGTATTATTCAGATAAGCTAGGCAGATTATCCGATTTGCCATGCCCGTTTTACCTGGAGCACACACAACACGTTTAAAAATAAAAAAAAAACAAAATAAAAACAAATAAAAATTTTTATCACGAATTAATCAATTAATTGTCTAAAATAATGTAATCTAATCTAAAAATTTCACCTTGGTGAAATGAAATCGAAATAAATCCTTTAAAAATCGTTGTTAATTACATATTATGATATCGATTTTATCGCTGGAAGCGACTTTCACGACCTGAAACCTAGATGCTATAGTAGTATTATAATATATTACAATATCCCTGTTTGATTGAAAATTCTTACTTATAGTTTGTACCCAAAATAAAGCTCATGGCCGTTTGGCCAGACATGACCGGTTTGCTCGGGTCTCCCCTATATGTTTCTATTCTTGTTCTCCAACTTCTAAATAAAGAGCTTTATATACAACGCTCACCTCAATTGGCCAAACTTTCACGCCCTAATCCGTCGAGCAACCGTCACCCCGCAGCCTTAAAAATTTCATCACCCAATTCTGCTAATTAAAAAAAGGAAGGCCACCTTCTGTAATCAAGTCCTCACTTTCATTCTTCCCTCGCGACTTACGCGCAAATAAGCGGCCTCCACGTTCCAGAACATCATCCCACATCCGCAGCCGTCATCGTCGCACGCATATAGTCGCTGCCTCCCCTTGGCGCCATAAACCGCGCCGCGAAACGGCCCCGAGAAACCTTAACGTGACCGGCCGTAAAGATGATCCCCACCCCGGGATAATTGCGTCGTCGAATAATGGCGGATTCCAAGGGTGAAGGAAGCAAAAGACGGGACGGAGGTCCATTAGGGAGAACCGCGCACAGGTGATGCTCTCAGCGCGTGATGGTGATGACTCGCCGCGCAGGCCACGCTTATGAGCAATGACTGCCGTATAAAGAGAGAGGGAGAGAGGGAATGGCGAATTTCGAGGGAGGAATTATTAATGGAGGAGGAAAAGGGGTTTTCTCCCCCGTGGACGAATTAATGGTTTTTGTATTTCTTTTTTTTTTTTTTGCGCCGAGAGAGGGATTTTTGTCATTTTTATTGATGCCGAAATTGCTTTTTCCCGGAAGCTTTTTGTTCGGCCGAAATGAAAAATGTTTTATAGCCAGGGTGAATGGAAATGGCTTTGTAATTCATCTTTTCAAAGTTCGTGCAATTCAAAATATGATATTTTTTGAATGTGAAATAGTCTTTTTGCAATTGGAACATTTTTATTTTTGGTTCACTAAAAAGAGAATTTTAGAATACTTTTATTAGAAATTTCAATATCATCTTTTTGATGAATAGAGAATTGAATTAAGTAAATTAAAAACGCAATTTCTAACGAAAAAATGGACATTTAATTGAGAAAATGTCATTTTTTCGGTAGGAAATGATTAGTTTCAACCAAAATAGAAACAACAAAAATTGACTATACTCCAGTATTCTACCACAAGTGTGACGCTTTTTTAAACCTATTTTTCACATTTATTGGCTGAAAAAATGGTCTAATCTTTGTACTTCGGCAAAAATAGCTAACCGACCAAGCTATTTAAAATCTAGTAACAGTGATGTGTTATGGCGATTAGTGAGTCGCGATGTTGGTTTATACCTAATAGAATAAAACTGTAAATAGTTTAAAGACTACTACTAACAAAGTTTGTTTTTATCCCATGTTTAACTGACTAATTTCTACCAGTAGGGTAGTAGCAGATTCAATAATGAACTATAACGCATGAAAAATATTTTTTCTCAAAATTTAAAATCTCAGATCAAAATACACCCAGACAAATGGAATATTCCAAATAAATCCTTCATTTTTACAGTTGTATCACTCACGATAACGGTGCGCGCAGTGAAAATATCGAAAACACGGGACTTAAATCACTCACCCGTTAAATTATGCACGAACCGAAGTCTAGCTCGTCGCGCGCGGACTCCGACAATTCTAAAACGATCCCGCGCTCTTTTTCGTGCGACACTCCAATGATGGATGAGCCATTTTCGAATTTGCGCTCTGGGACAGAGAGAGAGAGAGAGAGGGAGAGAGAGAGAAAACTGTCGCGGGTAGCGAACTCGAAACTCCGATTGAAATCTCAGTCGAGAGAGAGAGAGAGAGAGAGAGAGAGAGAAGTAAATAGTAAATTAAAGTGAAAGTATACAAACATCGAGCTACGGTTTTAGATTTGTCTCTGTCAACTTTCACAGTGATGGTTGAATTCAAAATGATTGAACCGAAGCTTTATAATTTTTCGAGTATTAACAATAATTATTGTATAAATACAGTTTTTTTTTTTTTTTTTTTTTTTTATAAATTTATGATCAGTTATGCTTATTTCTACATGTATAGTGGAACATATGTGCAGTAATACCTATTATCGAATACATTTCGTATACCGTACACTAAAATAATTAATTCTAAGTAAATCATCCTCTTAACGTACATGAAGCACAAATTAAATCGGAATTTCAATCTGAATAATTTTGATAATATCGTACATATAATATCATAAAATACTTATACGCCATATTCAGCCCATTAAATACATTTTGAAAAGGTAAAAAAAGGGTGAATAAAAAAATAACTGAATTCTCGAATTGTAATATATTAATTATTACCAAAGCGAAGGATTAAAATGTATTTTTGGAGCTTGCGTTAAATATTGTGCCAAAACTCCATTATATAAATCAATGCAATTAATTATTTATAACGCAATGACGCACGACGGTCATTTATTCTCACAGGATGCAGACTCATACAAACAGATACAATTATGAATTTTTTAAAAGAAATTTTCAAATATCCGCATTCTTATAATTTTCATGCTTTCAATAGTTCTGGTAGAAAAATCAGATTATTTTCGCATCATGCAAATGACACATAAAACTTCCTTCACCGTAAGGCTTTAAACAAACAAAGCCTCCCCCATTAAGGACACCACCGTCCTAATTTTCCCCCGTATCCTCACTTCCATATATGCAAAAGTCAGGCTGATCATCACACATAATACTGCCACAGCAGAGAGACAGGACAGACACGCGGCGCGCTAATCCGAGGCGTTTCGCTGATTCCCCGCGCAGCGGCCCGGATTCGCTCCGCTCTCTCTACATACACGCGCACACAGCTATACTTACGCCTCTACTACAGAACGAGCGAGCGAGCGTCGAGAGCAGCCAGGGAAACGGCGCGGCGGCGGCGGCGGCGGCACGCGAGCATGGCGCCGCGCCGGCAGAATGGTGCGGATCGATAAAAGAGCGAGAGAGCGAGCGAGCGCGGCGAGAGGCACAAATGAAAAAGAGAGAGAGGAGAGAGAGAGCGGACGGTCTGATTGGCGGGGTAAGCGGGGGCGGCCTCCGGCACCTAGCCAATGAGCGAGGCTGGCCTCGATATATATAGAGCCTACGAAATCACTGATTTTTACGCTCTCTCTCTCCCTCTGTGTTTCCCTCCATCTCTATACCGTTCTCTTTCTCCTCCCTCTCTCTATCTCTTTCTCTTTCACTCTCACGCGGTCGACACACTATACACGCTGCCGCGGTAGTGATTTATCGACACGCGAGAGAGAGACAGAGAAAAGCGCCGTGCGGCGCATCATTGTCATCGATGATTGTTCCCGCGAGCGCGTGCACGTTTTTTTTTTCTTTTTTTCGTTTCAACTCTCGAGGCATTTTGAGAAAAATATGGCTTGGCGCATTAAATATTCACAAGAGCTGGTCGTTGTATACCATATAGTGGAGAAATTTCACGCTCTTTCTGCGCCTCGATTTTTTTTTTGCCCCGCACATACGCGACACCTCTATGCACAGTGTTTGCGTATATAATATCGACTGCGATTGTCTTTGTGCGCGATGCGGAAACGGAAAATTTTTTTTTCTACACGCAAGGCGTGTATGGGAATATGTGTGTGCAAGTCGCGAACGAATATATATTTATACTATGACAAATTTTTATATGGAACGCGATACTGGACACATGTGGATATGTAGGTGTGAAGATGGTGAATCGGTTACGCGGAAGAAAATAAGAATATTTTTTTTTTTATATGCTTGAAGAATGAAAGAATCTAGGTACAATTTTATATGTTTGTCAGGTTGAGAAAGTTGATACGAAGGAAAATGGCAGTTAGTTTGAAATAATTATGCCGATAAGGGAATGTTTTCTCTGTAGCTTACAGCTTCCGAGTATTTTGACTCTGATTCTATAATTAAACACGCACGCTGCATTATACTTAATAGATCTTACCATTAAATATTTTAAATATTAATAGTTTGTAGGTATTTCGAAGTAGGAAATGTCTTCGACATGTACGGATATTTTCTTGACTCGCGGAATTATTATAGCTATAATGACTGTATACATTTGGATTTTGATGATAAATAATTTATTATGGATTTCCAATTACTTGATTTTCTCATATTATATTATTTACGTATCCTTTGATCATACCGTATAATGTGAAATATCTATACGGTTATACCTATGAGAGTGTACTTATAGAAATTGAAATGACTAATAATTTTATATTTATCGAGTCAAATTATAAATTGTAGATACAATTATGATATTTTATTACTTAAAAATCATTCAAAAACATGCTTAAACTTCAATTTCCTCATAATTCACAAATAAAGACTCTTCGCTCATCGACCAGCAAAAACCATTTCCTACATATATATACCTACGACCCTGCGCACACCCACGCACTCGCACAAACTTTCGCTCGCGCGGAAAAGAAAGAAAGAGAGAGAGAGAGAGGGAGGAAACGAGCTAACTGCATTAGCGCTGGGCAAACAAAATAAAACCCCGCCGCGCTCGCTCTCTCGCAAAAAGAACGTGAAGGCAACTCTCTCTCCCTCTCGTCAGCGCGAAAGAAAGACACTCAGCGTCCCGGCCGCGCGCATAATTCAGAGCCGGGGAAGAAGGAGGAAGAAATTTCGCGCAACTGCATTCCAAGCCGAAGGCGAGAGGAAGAGGCAATGAACAGCGCGAATCGGAATATTACATTACGAAATTTCATAAATTCCCTTTAGCCGGGCTCTTAGACGCCTGTTTTTCCCCTGCAATAATAATGAGGCCTACTCGCGCCGGGAAAGCCCGCGCCGTCGCGACGCTGCTGCTGCTGCTTCTGCTGCTGCTGCAGGTGTGTGCGTGGGTGAGTGTACGCTGGCGCGGTGTATACACCCTCGGACGGTCTTTTTTTGCGCGCGGGGTATAGAAGGTCGGGAGGGGGAGGAAGTATATAAGGTTTTTAATCTCGTTCTTATGTACTTTTCGGATGGTTTTGTCGTGGTAGACAGCCAAGTGTTGGAGGATGTAAAGGGTATATCGAGCGAGAAGAGGAAAGACTGAATTTTCATTAATAAATATAGTTGAAC
>JAPYZO010006657.1:0-20490 GCA_030522905.1 Torymus flavipes | reverse complement strand
AGAGAGAGAGAGGGAGAGAGAGCGAACGACATCGGACACTCGACAATGTCTCTCGCGAAGCGATCATCAGCCAGCGCAGACCCACACACAGTCCAGCGCGCCACGTCGTGAGACAGAGACGCGAGTAGACTTTCTCATTCGGCGCGCGAATCGCCCGGGGGATAATACAACCGGGCGCCTGTGTGCACTCAAACGCACATATATATATACAGTTACTCGTGAGTGTCAGAGTCGGAAGGAAAAAGTTCGACGAAGGCGACGACGACGGAAGCAGACGTCTTCTTTTGTACTTACGTTCGTGGCGCGAGGAAGCGAGCGATGCTGTTTTTCAAGAAACTTCGACGGCTCGCCTCCAGGCACAAGAGTGAGTATAGTAGTGGCGGTATAGTGCTAGTGTGTTAGCTGTCGAGTTGAAGCGAACTACTGCCGGAGGATGTCTTAATTAATTCGCGGAAGAGGAGAACCGATGGTTTGCGGTATTTTAGCGTGGCGTAGGTTTTTGTTGAGTGGTTTTTCCGATCGCACCGAGGGGGCTTGGGTTATTTCAGGTGATTAAGGGAATGAAAGTGCTGGATTTTTATTGGGCTGGGAGTGGTGATTGATTGTTACGACGTTTTTTTTTGCTAAAGGATTGGTGTGAAAATGAATGATTTCTCTTTTTGTTTGAAATGGAAGCACTTTCGATTTTTAACTTTTATCGAGGACACGCGTGTAATAGTTTTCCCTTTGATGGTATTATCAAACCCAATGAATGTCTATTACATGGGTGCATTAGGAACTTTGTTGAAATATTCTCTTTTGCTTATGGCCCACTAGTAATTTGTTGGCGTATATATAGAGTGTAAAACTGAAGTTTAATCTGCGGGGAAATAATAAGCCCAGGCTGATGCTTGGTATTGGAAAGCCTTTTTCGAAAAGTTGTAATGACTGCGTAAAGTTATACTTTGTATAAAAACTAAATAGAAACTGAAAAACTGTGTCAATGGCGTTGGAAATACTTTATTCTTTTATTATCGGGAACGTTCTGTGATTAATAATAATATAGCCTATATTTGTTTAAAAGAATAAGAAATTTTCCTCATCTGAACGTGTAATACATATCTGAAATTTTCGCATTTTACTTTACTATCAAGTATGACGGGCGAGTCTCGAACTTCCGCACAAGTAAAACTTCGGAAGTCTGAAATTCCAACTTTTTATATTCAAATAATAATAATAGTTTTAAGAACTCGCAAGAAAGTATATATACCGAGTAATACAGTTGTTGCGAAGAAGTTTAGGTTTAAATAATTTGAAGAATGGAAAAGCGAACTATATAGTATATGTGCTAAACGTTTACGAACTTTCGGCAACAAATTGCTGCGATATTTATGCAAACTCGCGGCACTGCGCAGAAATTCAGAGCTGTCTATATTGTTGAATAAACAAAACTAAAGTTTGCAAAATTTATTTCTTTAAGAGCAGAATCATATTTTCGTATACGAAAATATATTTTTATACATAATGATATAAGCGCTGGCTACAAAATCATCTTCAACGGTTAGAAAATATTTCAATCCTCCAATCTAAATCTTTACTACTGCGAAAGTGCACATAAAGAGTATCATATTATCAGTGTAAAGATTTTTATACCTCCCCGCTACCTCGCCTCTTAATACCATAAAAAATACAGCTGTTTAAAAGCTACCATTAAAACCACCGACCGGCCACTAAATCTTCCGCTCCTCTTTCCACAATAGAGAACCATAACGCGCTCGAGAACACACATAATTTTCCCTCGTCTCGAACAAACAACAACAACAACAACAACGCCCCGCTTCATCGAAACAAAAACAAAAGAAAAAAAGTACTCCCCTCAACAATTTTATAAACCGGGGTATAATCTTCTCTATAACAGCATCTATGCACCTCAATCCCTCACCTCCCGCTAATTAAAGTCGCCCGAAGTTTCGCATACGCTCCAACTTCGGCACTATATATACATCCGCCGACAAGATTTCGCGCGAATCCGGTGCACGTCTCACCTCTATCGACTCCCCCCCTCTCTCTCTCACTCTATCTCTCTCTCTTCCTACGCTGTCGCGGTCAGTTGGCCTCTGGCACGGACAGCTTGCGCACACGCCAAAAAGGAGTCGAGGGAAATTTCACAGGAGGGAAAGCGAGCGATAAGATAAGAGCGCGAAAGGATGACGACGACGGATTTGCATTTTCGCTCTCGGAGAATTTTGCGCAGACGTAGACGCGAATATAAAAATTCGAAGCGCGGGATAGATTTTTCTGCAGAAATCCCCTCAGTTTTTATACACAGGCGACCGGGATCATTTTGGCAGGGCTGCGGATGAAGGGCGAAGAGTGCAGACTTTTGCTTCTTATTCGCGTGAGGGAGAAGCTGTTGAGTTTGGATTGAATCCGGGCGTTTATGGCAGGGAATTGACTTGCGGTGGCGTACGTGAGCGCAGGCGCGGGCGGAAAAAAATGCATGTGATTTTTTCGCGAGGGATTTGCCCGAGTGTTGGCCGGGATAGGAGAGGCTTCGAGGGTATCGAGACGGTGATTGATTGGATTTTCAGGTCGAATTTGTTCCTCCTCGCCTCGTTTTTCAAAAAGTATATTTTTTTCCGAAAAATATAGAAACAATCTTTCAGGCAAAAAGAAAGAGAGGTTTTCCTTGTGTCTTTATTTATTTGTCTCTTATAAATAAACTTCTTAATCAGATTTGGCAGCGCACCAAATACGCGGTTATTTTAGCCAGCGACAACAAACTTCTCCGGTTTAATGAAAAATTCATTTACTCCGGGACGATATTAGCAGTTGAGCTTTCGAACGCTATCAGAGGACTTCGGCTCATTTTTCTTCCCCACTTGAATAAAAACGCTCGGGTAACTACACACCGACTCTCTAGAAATCCTCATCCACTCCTAATATGAAAATGTTCCGACAAAAGTAAAAGGATTTTTTTCAATTTGAAAAGTTTTAATTAAAAATTCTCGCTCTCTCGCCCCTCCCGAAAAATCAACGAAAACATGTATATATACCCGAGTGTTCTATGTCTAAAAAAATACACATAAATATAAAAATTGTTGCCCCTTTTTCTCGCGCAGATTGTGTTTACCTATATATATCCCGCTCTCAGCTCTCTTCCGATCAACTTTTAAAGTTTCTTTTACGAAACACCTCGCTGCTCTTATAAAAAATTCGCAAGCTACTGCCGGGATAATCACGAGCGAAGGCGCGTTCGCGTGCCTAATGCCACCGTGACAAAGAAAGGAAAAACTAACAAACGGGAAACTGTGCGCGTCGTGTCCCCTTTAAATTAAACATACTTCTCCGCGCGATTCCGCTGAGGTTGTCTCCTCTTCTACCCCTCGTCTCTTATTTATCGGTGGACTTGAGAGCCACCGCGTATACGCACCTATACTGTTTTTCACGAAAGTGTCCTTTCTCCGCACCGATAAGCGCGGCACGAGCCAAAGAAAAGCTGTAGAGTTGCGGCGAAAAAGTGCACAGCGCGAGAATGGATGCGATGCGCGCGGCTGGAAGGGAGGAAAAAGTTAATTAAAAATTATTATCGCGATGTGCGGGTAGGTGCGGTGTCCGACCATTAGAATGTTTTACATCCTTTAATTTCGTTTGAGTTACACGCTTTGGTCTAATCTAAATTGCGCGCCACGTGTATTCGCGTTTTAAGGTTGTTACTGCTGCTTTTTTGGATACAGCGGGCGGAGAAATTCGGAGGTTGGGAGTGCGGCTATTTTGGAAATGACCGCGCGCGCACGGAAATGGAGACTGTTTTAAGGGCGAGTTTAAGGGAATTAGTATATAGGTTTTGGATTGTTGGGTCGGTGTGAATTATTGAACGATAAAGATAGTCGATTTCACTTGTAATAAATCTACTTTTAACTTCCTTATAAAGGGATTTATTACTGTACATTTGGATTTGATCTATTATAAATTTGAAATTGCGTGCGCAGCTAGCATCTGTGACAATAATTAAAAGTCTATTACTGCATTTCAAATTTAGATGTCGTAAATTATTTTATTATATTCCATTTTCCGTTTTTATGAAAACGTAGTACGTAGTATAAATTGGAAAATAAAATGAAAGTATAACAAAATGGTTGTTAGTAAAAAGCTAGCGTAAGATGCTTTAATGGGTCAAAAAATTACGATAAATAATCTACATCAGAAAATGTAATGCTAATGCAATGGGACCATTTTTCTTCGGAGGTTTAAAACAAAAGCGTATATAAATTTAATTTTCTCTGTTTTCACCCTATGTTACAAAAATAAAGTAACGAATGTAATTTAATGTCCAACGGTTAATTCCATTAAACTAAACAAAATTAGCTTTTTTAATGAACTACTTTATACCAAAAGAAACGCTGATAATTTTCCATTTAAATTTTAAAATGTTTTCGGAAATTTAAAAAATGAATAGTAAAGATTCACATTAAGATACAATCTTCGCGTCAACTAATAAAAATTTCCATAAAATCATTATATAAAAACATAAAACGTTGCAGTAACGTCTTAATCCCCAGCCTTCTTTTCGGCTAACATCACTGTCACCAATTTTTGTTTTTATTCTTCCCGCCTTAATTCCCTCCTCCTCATACAGCATAATAAACAAACATTCCGATGACACACGCGAATGCATCATCTTCGTCGACGACGAGAGATAGCACATCTGCTCTCTCAGCGCGCCACTCGAGCGTAAAACATTGCGCAATTTTCGTAGAAGCAGCATGAGCAGCACTGGCACGACAGCTAATCCCGGCTGTATACTTATACAAGCCTCGCGCAACATCACGCGCGATTATTCGCATCCGAGCGATCTCTATTTTTAGCCTCTCCCTTATCTGAATTCCCGCTCCACATTTCCCGCGCGCGTATAATGGTAAACTCGATCGAATCTTACATCAGCTGATTCGAACTATTAATTAAGTCATGCGCGTATATACACTGCAGCTATTACTTATACTTTTTCCCCGCCGATACGCGGGTAATAAGGATCAAGGATAGTCACGAGCAATTAGCCTCGCCTGCATTATCATTATACGAAACGGCCGTAGCGCGAGCGGAGCGGAATTTTCGTCGCGCGCGCAGCGCTGAAGGATAACGGGATTTGGAGGGTAAAGAGATTACGGAGCGGCGATTATTTTGGCGCGCGCTGCAGTTTTAATGAGCGACGATGGATGTATACGTGCTCCTCGCTGTGCGCTAAGTGCATCGGGTTATATACACGTGCATACCAGCGCAAAACGCCGGGAGGTCGAATGTCACTCTAGAAAGATAGCTTTTTGGATATGTATAGGTGGAGCATTCGTGGAGTTTTGGTAATGATTTCAATTTTCCTAGATATCGCGACGAGTCAATAATTAAATGGAAGGGGGATTGAAGTTTGATAGTTATTAAGGTTGCCCTTTGTTCGATATATATGGATGTGATGCCGGAGTACGGAAATTTTGAAAATGAATTGGTTTTGTAACAAATAGAGATAACAAAACGATGTTGAGTTATTATTATACTGAGAAACGAGTTTGTTGAATGGCATGAAACTTTGATAGCTTTGGAATTATTACCGGATGTATCGATTATACAAAATTCGCAAATACGCGTAATCTATTTTAGTATTAACTACTAGATTATATTATCCACCGATTTACTACAGCTGTAATTGATTGATGATAAGAGTATAGGATTCAATTACGTCAATGATGTATGCCAAATCAATATTTACTACAAGTTTATTATTCGATATAGATTTAGAGGATTGCTCGTGCCATTTCTGATCGATTGTGGTTTTAGTTCGATAATTTCCAAAATATAATAAACATTTAGAATTAATAGAGCGATAAACTTAGAGTATTGATTTTCTCAACTACAATTTGCCAAAAACACTTGGCGCATAAATCATCAGAATTTTCAAGATAATGAAGATGAGTTATGGACATTAATAGTTCATATCGCTCGCAATTCAATGCTCGCAGCTATATATACTAATGAAAAATCAACGAAGAAATATGGAGCTATGAAAATTAGTATCGATAACCTACCACCATACTCTCACCAATTCGCCGAGTAATGAGTCAAATTACATTCTTCGGCAATCTAGAAAATATGATAGCCGTCATTTAAATAAATAATGAGGTGTCAATTTTTTAGCTTTTAACGATATTTAGAAGTATTTATCTTTTAAAATTTGTCATTGACATTCTTTTTTAATAAAGTAAAGAGCTACCCAATTTTATTTTTGGATTTTTCCACGGTATAAGTTATAAGGGTTGTTTATTAACTTAGAAAAAATGATCCCATTTTTGAGGCTGCGTTAAATTAGTGGAAGCTCGACTGATTTTTTTTATCAATTTTTTGGGTCCATTAGATACGTGGCGCGCTCTCGAACTATACCGTGAGATTTTAAATTGATCAAATTAATATTACGCCTAAAATTCTACGGTAAAGTGATATGCTCGTAGGTCAGTACTTTATAGTACTAACAAGCAGCGCTTTTTTATATAGCATCGCACGCACTCTATATCCTTTCAAATTAGTTTTTCAAAATTGTGTTATTTCAAAGAGAAATTGAAAAATTTTTGCCAGTACTATTATATTGGCGAATATTATTCAAAGTGACAAGACAATGATTTCATCCTATATAATTTTTCAACTAAATTTTGATGGGCCCGTCAAAACGACGATCGTCACGTTGCGGATTCGCTGTTTAGAATTTCATTGACTTGACCTCAGATTCGCAATCAGAGGGAAACGTCATAAACCGCACGGCACTATTTCCCATTTATTATCTAGTCGATATTAGAATTGCATGGTTCCGCACTTTATGCATCAGTTTAGGTATATTGTTATATTTACCTTTTACAACTAAAACAACGGAAACCACATTCGTTGCACACGAAAGCCTTTTACCCACATCTTTTTTATTTTCTTTCCTCCTAATGCAACTTTCAAACATTTTAAACTGCGGCATTATTTTCCGACCCTAAAAAAACTTTTACGATAGCTTTACATCTTCCCAACACCCCTCATGAAATTCAAATTAACCCGGCCAACCTGGCATTACCCTCCTAACATCTCAAAACGCCACATTTCCAGGAAAACTCCAAAACTCTCACCGAAAACCAACAAACACACACACACACATCATTAAACTTTCGAATTCACGCTTATAATCCGAGCCACTCCTGATTATACAAAAACGATCATACGAGCGCGTAAACTCTCGCGCGATTTATTCCACGTAAATTCAGTCAGCCACCGCACGCGAATAAATTGACATTCGAGCTCGTAATACCGGAATCCCCGCGCTCACATTCTTGCCGTAGCTAACGTGCATCCGGAATACAATATGCACGAGCCGCACCCGCGTTATATGTATATGTACGCGGCTGCAATATATAAAGGCGCGCGAGAAAGGGTGGGAAGGAGAAGGAGACGAAGCGGGAAAATTTACAAAGCAACGAGGCGCGGCAAGATCGAACGTCCCTGCGGGACACGTGCTGCTGCTACTGCAGTGGAAAAGGGAGAGACGAAGAGGTGAGGTAATGTGTGTGTATGTGTGTTCGCATGCGTGCTAAAGTGTGAGACGGTGGTGGTGGCGAGCGAAAACTCGGAGAATAAAATAAAAAGATTGAACGGGCGGGCGGGCAAGCCTCTAGATGGAATTTCGCTGGAAGTTTGCGCGTAGTAAAAAAAGAAGTCGGTTTCTTCCTCGCCTGCGCGCTTTTTCTCGCTTCCGCTGAAGTTTTACCGTCGGCGTCAATAACGCGAAGACTCGCGAGGGTGTGCAGTCCCGGGCAAATTAACCGCCGCTGCGGGAGTGTAGTACCGGCGGCTGTGCGCAGACATTTCTTTATATCCATCTCGTTCTCTCTTTCTCTGTACTTCTCTTCTTTTTTTAAAAAAAAAAAGCCTCCGTTAATGGATGGCCAAATAGGAAATTGAGCCGGAAGGAGTCTACGCTTCATACACCTCTGCGTAATATATAAGTAATATACGTATAGATGCGTCGCTTTGATTCCGACGCTCGGGAATAGTTTCCCACCCTTCGTCTTTGATGTTTGCGTAATTAGTTAAATTAGCGCGTCGGGGCGCGTGGAGCGCAGTGTTTGTGCGCGAATCGGAGCGACGCTTTGTTTGAGGATTTAATTTAAAAATGGGAGAAGGAGATGTGTGATGATAGAATACGTGCTCGCGTGTGCGAGGATTTGTGTTTGCCTTCGTCTGAGCGCATCCGAAGAGAGTAAAAAAGAAAGAGAGGAAAAATTGAGTGTATTATGCTCTGCATTAAAAATGTTGGCGGACACTGGACAGTGTGGGAAAAAAGCTGGGAATTCGAGAGAGTGGTTTTGGAAAAATGAGGCCGATCGTCTATTATGGAGTGGAGTGTAAAGTTTGACCTGGCGCGAACAAAAATTTCAAAGGTTTTTCGAGTTATGTAATTATGATATTGAATTGGAAGAAAATACATATAGTCTTATATCTTGTAAGTAAATAGTGAATGGAAAGTAATAAAAATTCTTTTGTTCATTTAACTCCATTTTATTTTACAATCTGTCGATATAAATCACAGTAAGTAAACTTATATTACCGTCTTTTGGAATTTTTAGGTACCTAGTTCTTTTTAGTAAAGTGCGTTTCGGGTACCTAGTAATACAATTATTATTAGTAAATTTTTCTAAAGGATTATGGGATACAGCTCACAAGATGATATTAGATAGTCTTTTTTGGTAGATAGGTTATATTTCGTCAGATTTTTTCATTCCAGCTTTACTTCGATTGTAATCATGCATCGCATGTTTTCATATCGACTGCTCGCCTTTTTACAACTGCGCAACTCGTTTCTTTTGATTGCCAATCGTTCAGCACCAAAAATTCAGCGAAATATTTTCGAACAAGCCAAGCCATAAAAATGAAAAATCGCGGGTTATACAATCCTGTGCACACATCATACGTACAAATGAGTCAAAATCGCGCTTGACGCCAAAAACTGGCAATTGTTTATTAAAGCCACTCTCGTTATTACAAATCCTCTACCCTCGTACTATCCCTTAATTTTTTCGAAATCGCGTGTTAAACCGAATTTCCGCTTTGCCATTTTGGGTCTCACACTCGCGCACGAATCAATTTCAGCGCGTATACGTCCTTTTTTCGGCTCGCGGAATAGCCAATCAACGGGGAGCAAAAATTCGCCAAGCGCGTGACGCGTCTCCCTGATTAAACAGAGGTGGCATTGGGGATGGGATAGCTCGTGATTGCATCGACAATTTCGAACGAATGGAGAGTGAGGCGCTTTATCCGAGCGATAAATGAAAAAAGAAAGCGTCGTTCTCTCTAATGCTAAACGTATTTGGTCATCCTATTTGTTTTCGGCGGCAAAAGTTCGACGAGAAGAGATGAAAGAGATAGTGTTGAATACCATTGAGCGCGAAAATCAACAGTCGCCCACCCCGATGGCCAGAATAAATATTCACTAGGAAATTTTCTGTTTGTATGGTTCGGTGTGATATAGTTTTTTTTTCTATGGGTAAAGGATATGTTGAAGTTGCGCGAGCGAGACGCTCGAATTCGGTAAAATTAATATGTAAAATAACGGACGTAAGGTGATTTATTAGCGGGGCACCTCAAACGTTTAATTTATTTAAAATCCGTTTGTTTACCGTAACAAAATAACCCTTGCGCCCACACGCTCGTTGAATATTAATTCGAAGAGGAAAGTACGATCGCTGTACGCATTTGTTTTTGCGTTCTCGTGGTTTAATTAAAAATACCGTTACATAATTAATGTTATATTAAAAGTTGCGCAAACAAAGGAAAAATCTTTGTTATATTGTGTATGATTAAAAATTGTTTACGTTTTTACGTATAATGGCAATCATCATCGTTGCATTTTAATGACATGTAAAGCAATTTTCACTGAAATATGCATTGTTTGCCCGTCAAATATGTATTTTACATGAAAAAAATGCGGCGCCCTGATATTTCCCTATACTCATGAGCCTGAAAAATAACAAGCTGTCAGCTTGTCCAGTAAAACATTTTAAAAAATCCCGATGAAATCGCCTGCAAGTAGCAACCATCGATACGTCACTTCGTAATAAAATACCAACCGTACGTTTTCCAGAATTAACGCTACTTCAAGAAAATTAAATTTACATCAATTCGCGTCGTTCGGCGTAATCTCGAATAAATTGCGTAAAGATTCGTTAATCCAGCTAATGACGCGCGCCCTATATTTATCGCTGCCTTTTTATTTTCGCGTGTGTATATATAGTGTCACAATTTCGTGCGCCACTATCGGCGCCCTGTAATTCTGCCAATACTATGTAGTTTTTTTGTCGAATCGTGCATGTATCTACCTTAATATAATACGTTTATGAATTATGATTCTTTTAAATTTGACGTTTTTAGCTATTTTCCATATAACATCACATTTTAATCAGTGTGTAATCTTAATGTTTTCAATATCAAAATTTAATCCTTTAGCATCGAATGCTTTTTTTAAAATTCTCCAATAAAAATTCATTAATCAAGAAGAATGCGTTCTATGATTATTATGAGAATTCAAATATACATAAACTTTTCTACATACAATTATACAAATATAAATGATGAAAAAATTGAATTTGCGGTCGCACCTCTGCCGTCAGAACAGACAGTTGAGAGATAACATTGCGCCGCAGCTATGAAAACGTACCCAACAACTGTCGCATCTCGTTTGTACGTTAATTAACGTAAAACAAAGCGTTATCGCGCGTTACCACAACAGAGGCGTCAGTATAGTATACCTGCCGCGCACAAGGGGTGCGAGAACTATACTCTCACCGCGCGAAACCGATTTTATTCAAAGGGACGCGCCGCACTTCTTCAGTGCATAAATTCGTGTCATTTTTGCCCCCTCTGAGTCTCTTAATTGCGCGGGAGAAGAGCTAATGCCACAAACGCTTACTACGTGGCTGTGCAAGTGGAACGCTCTTGCGCTCGGTGTAATAATTCCCCTTGTAATGCTCAAGCGAGTCCTCTCCGCCATGAATGTCCTCTCTCTCTCTCTCTCTCTCTCCCCGCGTAATAGTTCCTAAAATTCAGAGATTGTATGAATAATTCGAGAGCGGCTGTAGAGTCATCAACGCGAGTGAGAGTGTACCTATACCTACGACGTGCGTGTGTGCGCACTTGTCGGATTAATTGGGAGTGAGTGGCAGGCACGTTATTAGGCGAAAAATTTCGTTCCCGATAAATCGAAAACATATACCTATTCCCCTACTCCACATTCTGGCCGTAACGTAGCGCGCCCGCAACAGCGAAAATTTTTTCACGCGCGCCGCAGGAGATGACTGGCAGTGGAGTGGAGGGGGTACGCTTCTGGGAGATTCCGCATGCGCGCGCATCAGCGCTCGTGCGCCGACAGCCGAGCGATGCCGAGCTTCTCCGCATGAGCTGCCGCCAAAAGGGCAAAAGTCCCCCACCGCGGGACCGCGACGCACATTTGACAACACTATATACCTAGCAGTTTCCAAGACATACTTACATTACTTAGTCGCACAGCACAAAGGGTAGTGAGTACATGGTGTAAACAGGTCTTAGGTATATATCTAGTAGTGCTGCTGCTAGTGCGCGAGAGCAGTTCACGGCAATTGCCATTTTGTCACGGAGAGGAACAGTAGCAGATTCACTTTCTTGAACGTTTTACGTGGGACATTAAAATTTTGGATTCAAGGTTAACAGGTTCTGGTAAGTTATTGTATATCATTGTTTACTAAATGTTGCTTCTTCTGCGAAACTTATTACGGTTATTATTGTATAGTGTATAAACAAAAACCATGCCGAAGAATTCCAAAGCAGCCGATAACGAGTTTAAATACAAAAATTTGGTGGTTTCTTGTTTAAAAAAAAAAGAACCACTAGATGTGGATATAGTACCTCGCCACGATCTACCGAAGATTCATCGACCGGAGGAGAGTTTAGTAGTTAATAAGAATGGAGTGAGTTGAATATATTCAGTTTTAATATTTTCTAGCATGTGTATAATTATTGCTTTCTTTCTTATTTGTTTTTACGGTGCTAAAATTTCTGATTTTAATTTTACAGCATCTTCAAGATATCTTGGCAGCGGGGGATGCCAAGGTCAAACCTCAAATTTTAAACTTTAGACCAGGCGGCAAAATAAAGCCGAAATGATTTATCAACTCTGTCTTCCAACAATATATTAACAGAGTGATTTTATTATGAAATTATAATTTTTGTAAACACTTTTAACTTTTTTTTCTTTATATCCCCGGAGTCTCCTACCTGGAATCGATTTATTTCTCTTTCTGGTGTATTCACTTGAAGCTGACAATATGAGATAAATATATTGAAATTGGGATTCAGGGTCCGCAGAGGTTAAGCATAAAGTCAAATATTTTATCAACAATTTGTTAAAATTCTGGGAATTGGAAGGTAACTTCCATTTGAGGTGTGTATATTGTATATTTAAAATTTCAGGATGTCTTTCTTGACGCCAAATTAATTAAATTTTGACTTCGTTCCAATAAATTTCGATCACATAAAATTCAGACACTTCACGTGTCTTTTTCTTAAAATTGTCATTATTAACGGGGTGGCATAGTCCATCGCGAAAAACATCTGTAATTCCAAACCGGCTCATTTCAAAATCCCGCACCTCTATCGGATTTTTCTCACCCACCTCCTTCCTCTCTTTTCTCCTCATCCCCCGTTATTGCTCTCTCTCTCTTTCTCTCCGCGCACTATCTACGTATACCTCCTGGCGCCGTCACCTTCTCTCACACTCCCGTCGTCTGCCCCACCTCCACCTCCTGCGTCTCGGCTGCTCACCCCCGGGGAGAGACAGATACTACTACACAGAGCGCGCGCGGATGCGCAAACTCGCAGCCAGCGCCGCGCCGCCAGCAGGAGACTGGAGAGCCAGGCTCCCCGCGCGCGTTCAGAACGCGTCCGGCCGCGTCGCTGCGCAGAGCTACCACCCACGCGAGTGCGATAAGCATATACATATAGATATACGATCGGTGCAGTCAGTGCTGTGTGTATTATATAGATGTAGAGAGGGAGAGGGGAGGTAGAGTAGCGCCGCTTCCGATATTTCACGAGGTACAACTATAGTGCGCGAATAAGGGAAGAAAGAAGGAGAGGAAGGTAGCGAGATAAGGACAGATTAAGAAGTGAGAAGGGGAAGAGAAAAGGAAAAAGAAATGTCATTCTTCAGGGGCCTTTGGAGGAGTAACTCCAAGCACAAAAGTAAGTTGTGTGCAGAACCTGTGTTTTTCAAGGGGGGATGAGTGTGTGTTTGTCGGTTCCGGTTATAATACTATTGGAAGTAGAGATGTCGCGTGCGTATAGTGTATACAGTGCGTTGCTCCACGCTGTTGTTGTTGTTGTTGCTGTACGCGGCATGTTGTTTCAAAGGGTTAGCTCTGATTCCACGCGAGGTCCGTCGACCGGTCGATAGGTTTTAACGGAATTTCTACGGGGTTTTGCTCTTTTAAATTGAATTTCAGAGTGTTACCGACGCACATAGTGTAAATACAGGCGTTTTTGTTTTGAATAATTTTCTTTTTTTGTGCGCCTGGGTGCAAGAATGGTTTTCAATTTCATTTAAATGTCGTTGTTTACTAAAGGGCGGTTGACAAAAAAATATTTTAAAAAGAATTGGAAATTTTAAAAATATTAATGTTTACTTCCTGGTGGCTGAATAATTAACTAGAGAGAGAATAAACAAAACGACTTTGTAGTAGAAAATGTTTATTTAAAAGTCATTTTCTTGCCATGGTCTATATTTTTGTTTGAAAAAATATGTCTTTCACACAATATCTCCTACGATATATTTATTTATTTAAAATTTCATTTGTACAATCAAAGCTATGTATCAGTTATATTAATGAATTCCTTATCCTATCTTTTTTTCACCTCCAGCTCTGATTTCCATCGCCACGCGTTACGCTAAAAGGCAAAAAGTCCGTATGAAAATATCATCGGTCCAAAGCTCACAATGCCAAAGCCTACACGCGCATAGTGTCTAGTTTTTGTTGTTTCAGCCCCCGTGAGCGCGCGAACTAAGTTCGAAACGTCGCGTTACCGCCGCCGCTGCTGCTGCGCGACTATAACGCTATAGCAGAGTCTCTCCCCCTGGAATGTTTATTCAAAGGCCACTCTGCCTACGGCAATAATTTCTCCGGTTATCTTGTTTACTTTAGAACTTTCTTGCCGCCGGCGCTGCGTCTGTACGCGAACGCGCGAGGTTGGCATGGGGGATGAAAAAATTGCAATCGTTCGTGCCGGTGGAAATGGCTTTTGCGCGCGCGATGAATGAAGAATTATTAAATCCCTTGTTGCAATGCTGAAAGGTGTGTCATTCGAATGAGAGTGAGGTGGAGGGACAAAAGAAATGGTAGGTTTTTACAATTAAATTGCCGCTTTTGTCACCTCAGAGGCTTTAAGATCGGGAATAGCGGAGGCAATGTTTTTAATTTAGCAAGTTGAGAGTGGCAGCAGCATTTTGTCTGCATATTGCAATTCTTGACATTTTTATAAATTTCGTTATTCATTTTGACATTTCAACGTTATTAAATATTAAAATTATGCTTTATTCTTTGACTCATTATGAGTAGCAAACGATAATAATAATTGTGCCAAATGTAAAAGTAAATTATAAAATAAATTCCTACGAAAATTTCGATTTGGAAACGTATAATTGACTTCAATATTTCGCTGTAGTAATTACGTTACTGCTGTATGTTCCATCAGGAAGGCCTTAAAACGAACTATTTCCTATCCTATAAGAATTCATCATCTCGATATATCCACCGAAAAGAACGGTAGCGAAATTAAAGTTCTTTAAAATTCTCCAACATTAATTGAGTTATACGCCATAATACCTACCCCCGGCGTTCCTGTTTTGTCACGCGACTTTTCACGCGCGCTCGCGCCGCTAAAAGGCAGCGTGAAGAACAAAAGTGCCGCATGAGCAGCCGCAAGTGTTCGCACGTATAAGTATGTATATATATGCAGGCTATAGGAGAGAGAGAAAATGGGGATCCCCCTTCCTGTATAAAATGGAAATTACGTTACTGAAACTTTCCAGTTGCGTAATATACGTTTTACGGCGCGGGAAGAGATTTATGAAATTAGCCTGGGAACTGCAGAGCGAGAGAAAGGGATGGAAAAGGGTTTGCCTCTTCTTTTGGTAATTTTCCAATTAATTGTGCGTTCGGATTATTTATTTGGCGCGGACAGAGGGAAAATTTAAATACGCTTGCTAGTGACTTATGGAACCTGGTGAAGCGTTACTTTTAATTTGTATGAAATTAATAATGATTAAAATTAATGAAATCGTGAAGAAAAAATCTTAAATAATATTTTAACAATTGGTTGAAAGTATCAAATAATAAATAAGAATATTAATTGCTTTAGAGGGTAATATTTGGAAAATTATATTGAATCTTGCGGTTCGAAAATTGATTAAATCCAACGAAATTGTAGATAATATAATGTTTATACCGCAATATCTTCACTTCTAATTATAGTATTCTATACAAGCATCCAGTGTCTACAATACGAGCTTTAAAATAATGTAACTTTATAAGTTTGCAAATATTGAAAATATTAAATTATTCATGTCGATGGATTAATTAGTCAAATAATTTTCCTCGAGATAACTTTAGTAATCCGATATATTGATTATTAAAAATATAATTTTGTGTATAAATATCTAATAACGTATTATTCGAATACTCTAGAGTGTGAAATTTTTCAAATATTTCTGTACTGTTAATTGGAAATGAAATACCTAAAATTGCATGGATCGTGTGTTTTAAACAAAAGTCTCTCCTTAAAGCTTATTACCTTCCATGAACCTCTTGCAGTCGCCAAGATACGTCAACCCCTTGGTTTTCAGCACCGCGGTTCCATTGTCAAAGGATTTAAAGTCAATTTGTGACTAAAATAAGCTGGGATTGGGTACGGTGCAATACTCCTTAGTCGACTTTATGAAACTAATAAAAAATATTGATGATAAGTACGATATTTAAGCCGGCATTTGATTGCTAATGTTTATCGAATAAACTTGAACGCTGAAAGTTATATAAGCCGTATTAAAGTTCATACTATATAGTTGACTACTTCTCTATTAATATATAAAAATAGAAAATTAATTTTTAAATTATAATTTATGAATAACGAATTTTGGTAGAATCACTATTCAATATGTAACATATTATAATTTTGTCATACAATGATATATAATTTTGTATTAAAATTTAATTAGAAAAACTTTAATAGCACCTTCATTTTGAGCACATTATTAACGCCGTTGTAATATTAGAGTACCAAACCACAACATGCAGGTTCAGAATAATCCATTATTCGAAAATACTATATAAAACGCCAGAGATAGTTATATGAATACTTATTGACTTCGAAATATGGCTAAACCTCATTATAGCTGTTTGAGGAAGTTAAGTAAAGGCTTCATTTCGTAAAAATTGATTGGATTATTGGATTACTTTCTGCAGACTCGCGGGGATCAATTTCTTGCCGTGAGAAAATTTAAAAGAGAAAGCCGAAGCTCGAGTAAATGTAAACTTGCTTTTACTCGAAGAAGAATCTTATTATAGAGTACGATGCACTTTGATTAGTTTAAAGTCAACCCCGTGGCAGATAATTAAGTTGCTAATGACATCGTTGCGTTGACGAAGCAAATTAAAGATTTGTTGTCAGTCAATACACGGGGTCTGTCGTCTTTGAATTCGAAAGCACCAGAAACCCAATTACTCGGATCTTCCGCCCACTTAGATGTAACAAGCAATAGCTAACGTTGGGATGTGATTCTTTTACTTTCTTTCAAATGGTTAATTTAAAATATTGTCGATTTATTTTCTTTAATAAAAAATGATTCGCCAGAACTCGTTTTTGAATCAGATAAAATGAATAAGATAAGAATATTCAAATAAAAATAACTCTAATGTGCAAAGAAGAAAGCTTGTTCATAAATTAACAACACAGTATTTTCAAAAGGTCGCAAGTATGTTTGTTTATAGTATAAACGTCATAGCGAATCGTATGTCATACAATTTACGTAACAAAATTGAACAATGTCAGAACATTTATTAATTCCGGGAACACGTTATTAGTAATACAATAATTTTCAGAAAAACAAATGCATGTACCTCAATTTCATACCGGTTACTTGAAATAGTAAAAATACGATATTTCAAAAAATAAAGTTTCAAAAAACGTAAAATATGGATTCCGTTGCGATTTTGTTTGTTTGTCGATGTTCCGACTTTCGAGAAACGTCTGAATTTACAATACTTTATTTTTCCAAGAAAAACAGAAATGTTTCGAAATAGTAAAGAAAATAAAGTTACAGTTCTATGCACAATTTTTCCACAAGTTCTTATATATCTTATGTATTCAAACTTTGTCAAAGCTTATTCCAATTCTTTATTTAAATTTTCTTCGGAAAACGTTATTATAAAGCTGATCATAACCGACACCGCGCAAATTGGACATAGCGACATTATTTAACAAGATTGAACTTTTTTGTCCGCGTTCATTCCACCCCCCCCCCCCCCCCCCCCAAAAAAAAACCCCCCCCCCCCCCCCCCCCCCCCCCCCCCCCCCGAAAAACTCTCGGACCAAACGAACGCTAAACCCGGTGCCAAAGTCCAATTCCCCCATCCCCGGTAGAAACGCACTCACCAGCGCCATTGTGTCCCTCCTCCCACGCGCGATATTGCATTATCCCAAAGACCAGAGGCCGGGCCATACCCACACAACCGCGCACAAAGGGTTAACAGATCAGTGCCACAATACATATACACGCTTGCCCTTTCTGCTCCCACCCAGCTTCATATCTATACACAAAGTCATACTCCGTAATTTTACAACGTCACCTCCGAGAACATTTTCGCAGAGTGAGAGAGATCACATAATATCCTCCGCCTGTGTCGCAGTCTGCGCGGGTGCATAAAATCGCCTCTATACATATATACATCTCCTCCTTCGCCTCTTCCTCCAGCTCCCGGCGGTGCGACGTGACTTAGAGGGACGAGCAGCCGCTACCGTGCCTCGCCGGCAGCAGGATATATATCTATATGTATACGTGTGTGTGTGTGTGTGTGTGTGTGTGTGTGTGTGTGTGTGTGTGAGGGGCTGCACAAGCAGGAGGAGGAGAGAGGATAGAGTCGGCAGAGAGATAAGGGCGGCTGCGCGAGCGCGAACCGCATTAGAAGTGGCCGCGTACGCAGGTGGTTTCCGCTCTGTCTGCCCGCCCGCGGCCCGCGTAGAGCGCAGAGAGGCTTTGTGCACGGCGCGATAGTTCCATTGCCAAGTTTTAGCTGCCGTGCGCGTTTCCTCTCTTGAGTCTGTGTGTGTGTGTGTGAGAGGGAGGGATTCGCGTCTCGTTCGATCGGTTGCGTCGCGAAGGACCGAATTTTCGATAATTTCGATTGCGAAGACACGAAGTTCACGAACGTATGTGGGTGAAGTTTGACTTGACTTTGGGAATGTTTTATGTTTGTTACACGTAGTCAGTTGTAAAATTGGTTTGGGGCATGTGTGTAACGGATGCATACGAGGTTTTGTTACACAATGCGCATGTGTGTATGCGATTTCTTGGGGGATTATGCCGAGCTTGCATGTAAATTTTGGAATTTCTAAGTGATGTGATGAAGATAGGATTATGGGAGAAATTACGGGAGCTGTGAGATAAGTTTTTTGAAGTTTTAAATTGTTTCTCAAGTTACGAGTGATTCAGATGCGAGAAACTTTTGAACAAATGGAAGTAAATGACATCGAATAAAAGGATATAAGAATTCGAAGAGAAATTTTTTAAAGTTATTTACAACTCGAAATGGCTGCACCTAAAGAGAAATAAAAGCTTTGATTGTCAGCTTTACTTTCCTAGAATTCCAAATTTTTTTCCGGTAAAAGTTCTTTGCAGTTGAGAAAACTGTTCTTGTTAGTGAAATAGAACGACTCGCGAAATAAAATAAATTAGTGGAAAATTTAAAAGCAATAAAATTTAGTGTGTTCTTCGCTCCAAATGTTTATAAAAAAGAATAAACGAGACGGAAAGTTTGTTTCTTTATAAAGAGAAGTAAGTCAAAGTTGAAAAACTAAGTACACCCTTACTTAAATTATTACGCTTGAGTTGTTTTCAAAAGAAACACCTTACACAATGTCAAGCAATATAATCGCTTTCATACACGTAACAAGCGACGCTCTTACAGTACCCGTTACATAGCATTTCATACACAATTATGGTGTTTATTTTCCTTTTCTCGCAACACTATACTTGAGAGAAACAGTGTTTTTATAGAATAATGACTATACTTTATTTTTATACTACAACGCCGATCTACTCATTATTGAAAATTTAATAGGATCAAAAGAACGTTGTGAAAAGTTATCTTGGGATGATTTACGATGCGTTCACTTATCCGACAACATTGTTGATGACATTTTTCAAAAGCACACAATCGCTATAAAAATTTATACGCCATATCATCTACTAAAACTATTTCCTCCAGCAACGGACATATTCCATACATCAAAACTTTACTCGATAGCGTCAGTTCATCGTCGATAACCGTTTCCCCCAAAAAACCATGATATATGGAAATTAGTTTTCAATGAGCAGAAACGCGGTGTTAGTAATTTGGTACACGACGCGGCGACCGGTGATTAATTATTTCGCCAGCGTAACCCTGAATATCAGCATTTTCGCGTGGATCTACATTTGATGCTGTCCGCCAGCCACTGTTGCAATTTCTGCACACAGACGCACAGGGGCGGCGCGATTCGATTAGTAAATAAGTTTCAATTTGCCGCCGCCTAATGAGAATTTAATTTTAAAATATTCAACTGGCCTTGAGTAATTTACAAATAGCAGCCGTCAAGGCAATTACGCGCCGAATAACGAATGAGCCTTTAGTTAAATTTAATATAGTTTGCTAGAGTATAAATACGTGTGTATCATAGAAATGACAGCTTAAATTATCAAAAATGTCATGTATTATATTTTTATGACGGACATATCGTCATGGATTTGAAGTAGTATAACAGCGAGTTAGCTAATATATGCGGCTTTGAAGCGACCGCTGTCGAGTATTCTTGTTATTTAAAAACTTTTTAATCATGAATGCGAGAAATGCCATTCTCATAATTTATATAGGTATTCTACAACTTCAAGCCCAGGAAACAATACTACTCCTTGCCTTTCTTAAAGTCTTCCCCCGTCCACTTTGCATTTTCTTCAACAAAAAAGTCTGATTCCCGAAAGAATTTCAAATTTCTCTCTTCCTTGGGAGGCGCTTTACCCGGCGAATTCTTTGCATTTTCAAAATGCTCGAAATGATCCCTATTTTATTCATGCATTTCCAACTACTGCACAAAAAACCTTGCGAACTACTACATACCGTGCACACCCATACTCTTACCCCCTGGCACGATACTTCC
>JAPYZO010006649.1:0-17726 GCA_030522905.1 Torymus flavipes | reverse complement strand
GAGAGAGAGAGAGAGAGAGAGAGAGAGAGAGAGAGAGAGAGAGAGAGAGAGAGAGAGAGACTGAGACGATCGGTAACTCCGCTACTTACACCGCATGTGCGGCGCGGCGACTACGGCGGCAGCGGTGCATCGCTCGCGTACCGACCTTGCATTCCGATCCCCCCGCGACCAAAACACGCACACATATATACAACGAGCAAAAGCCAGCGCGCAAACGAGCGAGAGAGAGAGCGCGTCTCTCTCCCCCCTCCCCCGCGTCAACGAGTGCATGCGACAGCGACACGAGTCCGTCCGTCCGGCCGCAGTCGCGCCACCGAGTCGCCGTCACCGTCGTGTTCGTCCGTCGCCGACGTCGTCGCTCCTGCGCCGCGGCTCCTCCGCGCGTCAATCTCTCGGATGGGATACCCATGCACGTATTCCCCTGGAGGATAAACACACAGACACACATACACACGCACGTAGCGTAGGTAGATACACAGCACACGAGAAGACGGCGCCGTTTT
This sequence comes from Torymus flavipes, assembly GCA_030522905.1. NCBI lineage: Eukaryota > Metazoa > Arthropoda > Insecta > Hymenoptera > Torymidae > Torymus > Torymus flavipes. Next base: position 17,223 of record JAPYZO010006649.1, on the reverse strand, counting down.
CCTCTACGTGCGTGCTTGTGTATTGAGGTGTGTGCGAGGAGAGGCGTGCCGTACGAGAGGAAGGAGAAGTCGAGGGCCAGGGTGTCTGCACACACGCCGAGGGTACGTATTATATTTATGTGTATGTAGGGGAGACAGCGCGCTGACTCCGGAACTCCGGAGGCGCATACGTGTTTCACAACGACGTCCGTCTCTAGCCGTACGCGCGAGAGAGATGGAGACAGCAAGAGAGACAGAGAGAATGAGAGTATATGCATTTGGCGTGGGCTAGACAGAGAGACAGTGAGTGAGAGGGAGCGGAAGAGGAGCGCTTTGCATGTCGTCTCCGCGTGTGCACGGGGAGAGCGCGTAGCGAAGTCTCGTCTTTTCGTCAGACATAGAGAGAGAGAGAGAGGGGAAGAGCGGGAGGATACTTGACCCTGGGCGAGCTCAATGGGCCGAACCGATTCTTCCTAAGCGCGCTGCTGCTCAGCGCTGCAAGTCTTTATTTACATCCCTGCGCGCGCGCGCGCGCCCGAAGAGTGGGTGAGTTGCACGCGCTCCGGTTGACAAAGGCCAGCTAGCCCGAGCCGAGCAGCTTTCTTTTCCGGCGCGGAATTTCCCCAGTCTAGTGCACTCGCGCGCCTCACTTTGTTTCCCCGCCAAGAGATTTACGCTTGCAAACTGCGCTTCTTGATTGGGATGTATACAGTGGTGCTGATTCTGTTGCTGGTTGTTGCAGGTGATCAAAGATGGCCTTGCGAGACCTGGTGGAAGGCGACTGTGGGGGCCCTAGCCCTCTGATTCGCCTCACATCCCACTTTGTCAAGGATCATGCCCTCAAGGAAGAGGGTGTGCGAGACCTGTTCGGTGGTCTTGGCACCTTCCAGGCTGAAAGTAGCGACCAGCTGGTCAAGCAGTTCCTGGAGGAGAGCCAGGTACACCCACAGACCTTCAAAATGGGGAATCTGCTGCAAGAGATGAGGGAGATTGATCAGAGTATATATCCGCCTGTGACTGCACCTGGAGTGGTAGAGGAGCTGACGAATCAGGACACTGCCTGGGCCAATCAGTACCTTCAGTCTGGTGGACATTTTCAAGTAAATTTACTCTCTTATCTGCTATTCAAGGCTTTGTTTATCAATCAGTATTTCAGAGAAGATTCTCTTCAATATTGCAATCATAATTGCTGCTGGGCCTAACAAATCTTGTTAGAATTTTGCAAACGTATATCTATATTCATTGCCTTTAGGATGTGAATTATTCATGTAGACAATGACTATTTATATTAAAAAATCTACATATATGTTAAATTATTAAGATATAAATTTGGTCATTTTAACAAAAGAAAATTTAATTGCATGATTTTTATTAAGGGGTGCGAATGATATATCTGTTTATATTTAAAATTTTAATTTAAATTAAAAAGAGGTGTACAATAACCCCAAATTCTGAAAGAAATTCAATGTTCATTATTGCATTAAACTTGATGAACATATAAGTAAAAATTTGAATTTCAAATGATTAAACATAGTATAAATTTTAATAATAAAATTAATATATTTTAATTATATTTAAAGTGAGTGTTATTTGAAGTCTAAATTACAGTCTTATCTGAAATTCTGTTACATAACATGTCATTTTGCTTAGGAAAATCACGCAGATGATATTTGGAATGTTCAACCAATAGTTTCAAATGCCAAAGTTGCCTTCCCAGGAGAAACTCATGAACTGGGACTTGGCCCAAAATGGGCTGAGGAATACCTAGAACATAGCATTGATCATCCTGACTCAGTTGCAGATGATAAAAATGCAGCCTCCTCAAAATTCATGAAATTTATGAGGCAAGAAGGCAATCTCCCCTTAGACTCAAAACCAGGGTCAGATGTAGAAACCTTAGACGATAAGTGGAGTACAGAATACATTGAAACGGAAAATATAAAACCAGTAGAATCTGCCATTGGCGAGCATGCTAATGCAGTCGATGATGCTAACGTATTAAGCGCCATCGATGAACAGTCTGCAGTTGCTGGAAGTTGGGTGAATGAGTTCTCAAAAGATAATCCTGCTGGTCAAGGTACGTCCAATGACATTTCATTTCATTTCACTAATTACATTAAGTATAGATTTTAAAAAGCTCATATCTTTCCCAACTAGAATTAACATCAGATTGCAACACCACAAGCTGTTGCCAAAATGATTCAAATTAGATGATAAGAGAAAAAAACGAAAAAAAAAAATCGAAAATCTAAAAAAAAATCATTTAGTTATACTTAAAAATCATACAAGCAATTATCGAAAAACATAAGCATTGCAACTATAAGAAAGTAAAAATATCGCAACAAAACAATTGCTTGTTTAATCTGGCAATTGTGATGAGCGATTGCCAAAAAAAATGCTATGCGATATATTGTACGATAAGAAAAAAAAAGCGAGAAAGAGAGAGAGAAAGAGAGAGAGAGAAAGAACGTCGATGATAAAAAAGCGTTCGTTTACCTCGGCAAGGAGTGTGCTCATGCTTTTCTGTGCCCAGATGCCGAGTCGTATGAAGCCGAATTCTGGAAGCGTCTGCAAGGCGAGTGGGAGAAGGTGTCGACCACCGAAGGTACCGGCATCTCAGCCAGCCATCCCTGGATCAGCGAGTACGAGAAGTTCTACGACCCGTTCAAGGAGTATGCCTTCAGCGAGGAGAACCCGATGACGAATCTCGAGGATCCGCTGGAGGAGGGCAAGCGTCGGTTGGCCAGTGGCGACGTACCTGGCTCAGTGCTCTGCTTCGAGGCGGCGGTGAAGCAGCAGCCCGAGAACTCCGAGGCCTGGCTTCTGCTTGGCAAAACGCAGGCCGAGAACGAGCAGGACCCCCTGGCGATAGCGGCGCTCAAGCAGAGCCTTACCCTCGACCCGACGAACCTCACGGCCCTCATGGCGCTAGCCGTCTCTTACACGAACGAGTCCTTCCAGAGCCAGGCGTGCGTCACGCTCAAGGACTGGCTCCTGAAGAACGACAAATACAAGCACATCCCGCCGTCGAGGCCGTCGAAATCGAAGCCTACGCCGCAAGTCGATGTTTCTACTTTTTTATTCAGGTAAAACTTAAAGAAAACTTAATATTTGAATACTTGTATATTTTACATGGAGTAATGGAGTAATAGTTGATTGATCAGTAGTTTTATTAAATCTATGTTATGCCCCTATGGTGCTGTGTCACGTTCATGACTCATAAAAAAATTTCAAAGAGATATGTTGTAGCGGTTTGTAATTATTCCAATTATTTTTTTACTATTTATGACATTTATTTCAGCAAATTTTACATGTACATTAAACCCTAGTAGTGTAAGGAACAATATAAAATCGCATTTTTATTTTTATGTACATAACTAGTTGTATAATGTAAATTATGTATAATCTTTTCAGCGATATCCACGAGGAAGTCAAAGATTTATTTATCGAAGCCGCTCGAATGCAACCTCATGGCACAATTGACGCTGACGTTCAATGTGGACTGGGCGTTTTATTCACACTGTCTAGCGAATACGACAAAGCCGCGGACTGTTTTAGGGCAGCAATACAAGCCCGTCCCGAGGTAAATATAAAAATTGTTATGCTCATTCGTTGCCTTCAATTTCTTAACTAATTTTTAAAATTACCAAAAGTCTTCAAAATCATTTTCAATACAGATGCTCTTCTAGAGGGTTTTAAATCTTTAAATCTAATTTTTTTATAGGATCCAATGTTATGGAATAGATTAGGAGCGATTCTGGCAAACGGTCAACGTTCAGAAGAAGCAATAGATGCCTACCACAAAGCGTTAGAACTGTCGCCAGGTTACATTCGTGCAAGATATAACCTTGGCATCTCGTGTATCAATTTGAATGCATACAAGTAATATATTATCTTAATTAAATACTTTTGAATTTCTGCTTTTGACATGTTTGTGAAGATATTTATATTACTATAAATTATCATTATTCTAGGGAAGCTGGAGAACATTTATTAACTGCGTTAAATCAACAAGCTGCTGGAAAAGGTCTAGCTGGGGAAAAATCTCAAACAAGAGTAATGTCAGACACAATTTGGTCGACTTTGAGACTGGTTATATCATTGATGCATAAACATCATTTGGCGGAAGCCATAGAAAACAGGTATAACAAAAATTAATAAGAAAAATTAATATTATAGTTTCAAAAACTTCATATTTTTGTTATATATACAATTTGTACAATATTTACAAAATACGGTTTTTTAAGACACATTTTCATTTCTGCACAATTTTACAATCCATCAAATTAAATACATTTTTGCATATTATGATTATTTTTTCAATCGTACTTTTTCTTTTGCAGGGATCTAGTGAGCTTAAACAAAGAATTTGAGATGGAATAGGGCTAAAAAGCAATAAAAAAACAAAAAACAAAAAAAAAACAATAAAAAAAAAACAAAAAAAAAGTAACGGAAACTTTGTTGGTTAATAAGAATTTTCGTGAAGCGCATGGTACGTACTGGTTTCGGGATGGTTATTGTTTATCGCAGGCCAGTGCAAAACATGTTTTTAATTACTTGAGTTATGTTTATTTTTTGTTACTGGAAAACCCGTTTTTCATAATCATTTTTTAAATCTGGAATATATTCCAGTTTGATGAAATTGTTAAAAAATCATTTTCTAAACAACATTTGCCTCGTTTTTTTCAATCGGATAGCTGAAATCAGTCTTTTAATGAATTCATTTTTTGGAAGAATTTACTATGCGTAAGTTAGAGAGGTATGGTGAATCGTAATTGATATCAACTTTGTAAATAAATATTTTTAATAAAAAAAATGCAAAAAAAAATTGTCGTACCGGCAAAACAAAAAAAAAATCTGTGTATTTATTTTTAATTATAAGTCATTATTTTTTCGTATTGTTAGTTTTCTTTTTGGGCTTTCGAGCCTCTTCTAGTTCTTTGAGTTTACGTGCAAATTTGTCTTTATCTCTCTTTGTGCTAACTTCAGGCTTTCTATGTCTGAATGCTTTTTGTTCTTTTTTTCGAATGGCATCTCCACATCCATGAACTTCTTGTAAACCTAAAATTCGAATATTATTTATTTATTATCTATATTTTTCCTTTTTTTTTTTAATATTTATTACTTTTTAATAATTTGTATTTCTCATATATAATTAATATTTTAGGAATTTTACCGTGCTGCAAACAGAACCATTTCTTGCAAAATTCGCAAACCAATTTAATAAGTTTAGTTGATTTTTTACATCCATGAAATGAACAAGTTGAATTCGACTTTTTAAATTCTTGAACTACTTTATCAAAATCGTCATCTGTTTCATTTTTAACTGATTCCCTTTGCATTTCGTTTGAAACTTCGGTTTGAATTTCGTTTTTGATCTCCTTGTTAATTTTTGATCTTTTTTCGTCTACTGTATCTTTATGAATATCCAGATCATCAAATTGCTCTTTAATATCTATTATATTAACAAAAAATAACTATAAACTTTAAATTTATGAAAGAAAATAAAATACAATTAAATCGGATTTATTTCTTACCTTCTTCACCTAAGTCTTTACTAGCAATTGCTTCATATACATTATATTTTTTTCTGTTTATAGTTGAATTTATGTCAGTTCCTCGTGGCTTACGAACTTTTCCTGTGGATGTTTTTTGTATTTGCTCATTAGGCTTAGGTTTGTCTTTTAATGTGGAAAATTCAGCATTATTTGAGTTATCTTTGTCTTTATCACGTTTGGACGATTTGGTTTTACTCTTGGATTTTGTATTAACTATATTATTTTGTGAAGTTTTTTCTATTTCTTCTATTTCCTTATCAATATTTTGAGATAAATATTCTTCTGCTGACTGCAATAAACCATGATCTTCTATATGTTTTAAGAGACTCACTATCAATTCATCTTTTTCCATTGTTTCACTGTCTGCTATAATAATTAGTGATCTTCTTGCTCTTGTCACTGCAACATTTAGTCTTCTAAAGTCAGTGACAAATCCTAATTCTTTATCTTGATTACTTCGTACTAAGGAGAGTACAATGACTTCCTTTTCTCTACCTTGGAAACCATCTACTGTACTAACTTCTACATTCAAAGACTTAGCTGCAAATGATCTATGGATGAATCCTACCTAATTTCAATAAAAGATACTTATTCAGTTATTATTACTGTATTAATTATTGTGATATATTTAATTTATCTTACTTGTAAAGAATAAGGCGTGATTATGCCAATATCTTTCTGTCGCAAACCAGCTGCAATCAAAGCTGAAACAACTTTATCTACTATAACTGCTTCACCTAAATTTCCTTTAGATGCAGATTCTACTCCAGTATTAACTTCTTCACATTCACAACCACATGTATCAATGTATACAACTGCTTCATCTAGAAAAAACCATTAAGCTTTATTGTTAAAAAGATTTTAGTGGATTGCATTTCATATTTTACGTTACTTCATAGGAATTAATTTGTTTATAAATGCAATTATTTTCATAATAGACATACTTGTTAGAGAATCATCTGGTTTGACATATGGCAGGTCTTTTATTAAGTGATTTTTCACTGAATTGTCTGCTTCTAAACTATTATCATAAAATTTACTACTAGACCAAGCCATTATTTTTTCATTCATTCTATATTGTCTTGTTAATCTTACATAACAATTATTTTTTAATGTTTTAATTGCTCTTTCCATAAGACTAATATTTAAACCACCTTGCATCGCTTTTTCACACATGACAACTGGTGGTAGTTGATTTATATCACCAGCAAGAATAAGTTTTGGGGCATTAGGTATGGCAATCCACATTGATGCCTCCATTGCTTGTGATGCTTCATCAACAACAAGAATATCAAAATGGTCTTTTGGAACATTTTGTAGAAGACCATCATTTGGTGATGCTGAATTCAAAGTACATAGTACTACCTGTAATTATATATTCATTTGATAAAAAATAAGTAAGACAAAAGTCAATAAATATATTTTCATACCGAAGATTTTGTTAAAATATCAGTAGTAAGCCTAATTAATCTTTTTCTGTATTCTTTTTTCAATTCTCTAATTTCTTTATATGCATACTTTGTTCCTGGATTACCAATACTTAATTCAATATCTTTTATTGATTTCTTTATATCCTTTAAAATTGTAAAACCATCATCTCTTTCTAAATAAGCATCTAAAGAATATCGTAGTGCTCCTTTAGCAATTCTTGTAGGATGACCAAGTCTCAAAGGTTTTGCTTCTGTATCAGCAAGCCTCACTACAAGGTTATCCACTGCTACATTAGTTGGAGCACAAATTAAAACCTGTAGAATATTTTAGATAATACATGAATTCTTTTTCATTTTATTTTCAAAAAATTTTAATTATTTTACCTTTTTTCCAAATTGATGTAGTTGTACAATAGTTTCTATTAAAGTTGTTGTTTTACCAGTTCCGGGTGGACCTTGAATAATTGCAAAATACCTTCTTTTAAGAGCAAATTGTACAGCTGCTTTCTGATCCTCAGCAAGATTTGCATTTGAAAATTTCAAATTGCCTTCCCCATCTAAATATGTTGTAGGAATAGGATCTTCTAGTGTTAAAAGGTTTTGGACCATAGTTTCATCTGTATCAAACAAAGTTTTAACTATTTCTAGGCAAGAAGAGGAATACAATTCTTTCTTTTCTAAAAAGTTTAGAGCTCTAGAAATAAAAAATACATTATTTCTTATTGAAGTGAGAGTTGTGAGATGCTAATGAAAGTTAAATTCTTACTTGGTTTGACTTTTATAAGTAAAATCAGAGTCTGTTTTAACTACTGTGAAGATTTCTTCTTCTTCAATGTCTTCATAATTGTCACTTGTACTAATACTTAAGGTTGACTCACCAATGTCAATAACAATGGCTCTAAGAGTCTGTCCTTTCTCTTTTGATCTAATACATATAACTAAATCACCACTAGATAATCCATGCTCTAAAGGTAAACCATCTGCCTTCTCTAAATCGATTTGAAAACGTTCTGGTCCTTTACTGGCAAGATTAGTAATCACCAGTTTAGATAAAGCCTGGCCTCTGCGTTCCAAAGAATGAAGATTTGCAGGAGAAAGATCTTTAAAGAAGTTTTGAAGATTTTCTTCTCTTTCTAGCAAAAGTAACTCTAAATGCTTTCGCACGAGTTTTGAAATTTTTTCATCCATTGTTTGAGATTTTAAGCTGAAATAAATAACAATAATGATGAACCATAGAAACAAAGTCTTTTGAAATTATAAATGTAATTTATGATGTATTCATATTTATATAAATTTGAATTTTACTTTACCTTATATAAAATATTCAAAAATCCTGTCACAATGGTCATCTATCGCAAGGAAGGTTATGTTATCGTATTTTAAAGTCATGTATTGACTTCTTTGTTCTTTACATGTATACCATTATGTACTTATAAGTATTATAGTATATGTATGTATGTATGTATGACATACTATGCTGTACTGACAATCTGGTATATATATTCTTACCTTACTCGCCTTGGATTCTTCACTGTATATATAGAGCTAATAATTAAATTTAAATACCGCCTGCAGGCAGTGCGCGCAACAACGCGTGTAGACTGTAGCGGTCTACAATAACAAACGCTCCCGTGAAAATGGGTTGTAAGACTTGTAAGATAATAGAGTATAAAATAAAATTTTGAGAAAAATTTTAAACGATGGAGAATGATCTCTTGAGCGGTATAGATTTCGGGGTTCCACAGAAGCCGAAAAAATTAGCTTTATACCTAGCCGCTGCCACAGGTTCGTTTTTATGTATTTGTAGATATTTAATTTTTACTACTCTTCACTTATTTATCGTATTTTTAATTTATTTTTCTTTTTCTTAATTAAAATATTTTCTAGAATGGCTGCATCCATAAGGGATTTCATTGTTCATTTTATTGTATTGCAATTATTCATTTGTTTACATATATCTATTAATGAGAAAACTTTACATAAATAATACGTCTTATATTTTGTTATGCAGCTAGTACAAAAGTTATGTTATATGACTAAAAACCATAAAATGAAATTTAAAACTAATTTTCACTCATCAAACTTTAAATCTAATACTTTACTATTTTCCATTTTAGGTGGAGTTGGAATATTAATAAGTGCTATATGTTTTCCATTTCTTAGCCCAGGATTCAGGAGAATATGTTTACCATTTGTACCTGCAACATCAGAACAAGTACAGAATGTATTACAAGCACTAAAGGGTCGATCAGGGACTTTGCTTGATATAGGAAGTGGAGATGGCAGAATCGTAAGATTTTAAATTGTTAATCTTAATTTAATTTATTGAAAGAGTGGTTATTTGAATAAACATAATTTATAGGTTGTAGCTGCAGCAAAAGTTGGGTTTCAAGCCGATGGCGTAGAGCTTAATTCATGGCTTGTACGTTATTCAAAAGTTTCAGCTCTTCTTGAAGGTGTATCATCAAAAACATCATTTTTCAAGCAAGACTTGTGGAAATTCAACTTGCAAAAGTATAATAATGTGGTCATATTTGGAGTTGAAGAAATGGTAATTAGAATATAATATTTAAAACATGGATTTTTTATTCAAAATAAAATAGAAATATACATTTCCTTTTTTTTTACAGATGGAAGAATTAAAAGCAAAGTTTAAAGCAGAATTGAAACCAAATAGTCAGATAGTAGTTTGCAGGTTCCCAATACCAAATTCTAAACCAATTGCAACAATTGGTGAAGGAGTGGATACAGTTTGGGTATATAAAACTCCTCTGAATAATCAGTAAGAATTTTATGTTTACAAAATTAGATTTCTTATTGTGCAAGTCTTATTATTGTGTCTTATTATTAGTCTTCTTCTTATTGTGTAAATGCTTTAAATCGATACAACTAATAAATTAATTATTATACATAAGAGTATCTTTGCATCAATTAAAAATTTTATTTTGTAACAATATGTCAATTCCAATAAATAATATCACTTGGCGGCATGGCCATTATAGATTCATGTTTTGAAATTGAATAAATAATACTTTAATGAGATAAATACAATTATTGTCTATCTACAGTATGAAATGTTAGGCAGTAAAAAGATGGCACGTTTTATCTACGATTAACAGAATCAGTCTGTTAAAAGTTACTAAAAATTTATAAATATGTCTATATTAAAATCTAGTTAAAAGTATAAAAAATATAATCTACAACTATCTCACTAAATTATCTTTACAACATGCAAGCATGAAAAGTAAAAATTGTTATACTTAAATTAAAAACTTATAACAAACTTAATAACAGATCACAAACTTAAATCTATTATGTATAATTGAGACTCTTATTAAATCTGCCTAAATGAACGGTTACTCCGCTCAGTTCGCCTGTATGAAGAACTGACTGAGGAGATTCAGCACACCGATAATCGGCACGCACGTGTGACAGAAGACTTGGCACACGGTCATCGTGCCCTGCCTGTGCGATATCATGAGATGCAGCAGACTCGGTAGCGTGAAGACGTAGACGAGCCCGCTAATGGCGCCGGTGTAGCGGATTATCGTGCCCACGTGCGGCATGAAGACGGCGAAGAGCACGCAGACCGTCACTATCACGAGGTTCACCATCAGCACGACGCTTCGGCCGCACTCTCGGGTCTTGAAAACGGACGAGAGCAGCTGGATGCGCAGCATATACGCGATGAGGGGATAGACGGTGAAGAGCTGGAAGAGGAGAACGAAGCGCGCGCCTACGGTCAGGCTGTCGTTCTTCTGGAAGTTGTTCAGGATATTCTGCGGGAGACATAATTGTTTTGGTTTATAGAAATCATTTTTTGTTTCTCTATATATACTTTTGAACGCCGTCGCGTTAGTGATATAACTTACGTCTTCGATGCACCGCTTGGCCAGGGGGAAGCAAACGTAGAACACGATTCCGACGATGATGTACGTGACAGTGACCAGAATGTAAGCAATGGTTAAGTCGCGACCCTGGAGTTCAAAATAGATATCACTACGTGGATTCTCATCTTCAAAGAATTATAATGATGTGAACAAGCTTATCACTTACATTTTTCTTCTGGTTGCGATTACTCTGCATGATCGTTATTATAATATTATGAATGAAGAAAGACAGCGAGAGCATTCCTGTTAAAACAGGAAAAGTCGGCTGCAGAATCCAACTTTCTTCCCATCCAGTTTTGTCCATGTTGATTCCCCACGACGCTGACTTGACCAGTACAAATACCACCAGGTATATTTGTTAAGATTTTTTTTTTTTTTTTTTTTTTTTTTTTTTTTTTTTTTAATTATTATTTACCGAGTGAATTAAACTTTGTGAAGAAAGTCGTGGTATTGAAGTTCAAAACTGGAAAGACAAGTAGAGCTAAAAATATGGGAACCGTTTTGTACAAATCCCAAATTGGTCCCAGAGTATCATACGAAACATCGTAGTTCACCGTTCCATTCTCTTCTTTTGGACAAAGCACTGTAAAAAAATGTGCCCTTTAAGTATAAATTAAAAAAAAAAATAAAAAAATAATTGCCGTCATTAAACACTTACCATCTCCATCTGTTTTATTATAAGTTGATGGTAACAGGGGAATCTCAGCAATCGCATCTGTAAAAAATTGTATTTAAATATATATATATATCAATCATTTCATCTAATTCTTCTCAAAAGTTAGAGAAAGTATTGTGCAAAACATTACCATAAAGAAAGATAACGGAATTGTACAAGAAATTCGACATCAAAATCCAGTAAGCTATATTGGCGCCCATAAGCACGGTGATGCTGAAGATTTTCGCCATGTGCTCGGCCCACGTGCCCAGAAACGCCCGACTGAGATCCATCACTTCGATCCTTTCGCCTCCCCCTAAACCAGTTAAAAAAATTCCCTTATTTTTCACTACTTACTAAAATTAGTATAATATAAAACAGTTTTATCGACCCGACACACTTTCATTGTTTTCGAAATCTACGATCGTCTAAACGTCACGTAATACGTATTTCGAATCGCGTAACCCGGCATTAGATTAAGCACATCCCGATTGAACTCTTATCGATCGAACGGCTTTCGCGAACGAACTTTTATCTATTTGGGTTACGAAGTCATCGAACAATTTTTGAGTCGCGCGAAAATGCCTGTCGAAAAGTGTGTAAGTACATAAGTATATATGTGCATGATTACCGTGATACTTGTGCACTTGCAACAGCTTGTAAGCCGTAAACAGGCAGAGTCCGCTCATAGCAAGGATTAGAATGATGGCCGGTACGAAGCCGGCCATGTAGATACCCCATGGCATCGTTAGCATCGAGGAGCCTAGGATTGTGTTCCATACCGAAAATCTGAAATAAAGAGTAAAAATCTCAAAAAATGCTTAAATTATTACAATAAAAATATCTATTAAAACAATTTTGGTTTTGTATGTACTTAAGCGGTGCTTAAAGAAATTATAAAGAAAAAATTACCTATAATATACCTAATAACGCTTTAGAAGAAAAAATAGGTGATTTTCTTTTTGACCATTTTCTATAGTTTTTCCGTCACATAAGATTTTGGCATGAGAATATGTATATAAAAAGTAAGATTAGATCTCGCTTCAGATTTTGTCTAATTAGTACAGTTTATTTTTATTTACTATACCATTAAAGCATGCAATATTCGGAGAGATATTATAAAATGATTAAAAAAACACGAGAACATTGATCGGTCGTATAAATAAAGCTGCGAATCAGAATTCGAAGAGTTTCGAGAATATCCGACCTATATGGTTAATTGCGGAAAGCCTATATAAAAAGAGGGGACCAGAAGAGAGAACGACTACTCCGCAGGATTTCACGGTAAATCATAATCTCTCCGGGTGCGTAACCCAGCCCCACAAACGTTTTTCGATATTGATTAAGCCATCAAGTCGTCAAGATAACTTCTATAACAATTCTTCCACCTATAATGTTTTTCCTATCCGCACGTTCTAATAAACAAATTGCCAACAAAATGATTGCGCACACGATATATTCCTCAAAATAATCAATACAGATAGTTATGTTGAATGAATCACTGAAAAGCATATACGGAGTGAGTTAAAAAAAAACGTGGAAGATTTATCAAGAAGGTCGGATAATTCTCTGTTCCTACACCGAACTAACATGCCGCAGCTAGCTGCGCGATAACACTTAATGGGCCTGCGTCATGGCGTGCTCTCAGATGACGTTGCCTTTATACACACATGAACTTTGGGCAAGATTTTTATTATTTTTCGACCTCGGGATCATTCGCATCTACATATATTCTTATAGAAATGTACACGATTTTATAAATGTACTTACATCGTGACCAGAGAACTTTGTTTTGGTTTGACAGGCTCCGAGGAGTTCCCGATATTTTCCTCGATCGGCAACGATTTCGTGAAGAAGTCGCCGAAAAAGTCGTCCTTGTCGTTATCGCTGTACGGGTCGAACAAATTGTCTGCCAGTAACTTTTTAAAGATAAAAGCCGATGTTACAAAGTCATCGTAAATGAAGATGCCAATTGTATGAATTAATTGCATAATATTGAATTATAAATAAAAATCTTTATGACCTATTGCCGATGGATAGATAAATTATGTAAAGTTTACAAAAGCTTTATAACGATCATCACATTCATGACTTTAATTTTACGTATAAAAAATTATAATATAGTATAAGAAGTCTATTTATATACTAGACACGATAAATGTGATCTTCTATCTTATTATTACATCACTCAAATTACTAGAAACGTTGAGAAACAACAGAATCGTGTGATTTATGCATTTTGTTTATAATATATAATTATCTTTTCTCAACGAGAAGCATGCAACCAGACTATAAAATAATAAAAAAAAAGTCGTTACCGAATCGGCATTTCGAATTTCGTAGCATTTTTCTCGCTCCAGATTCGGAGGCACGAATATGCCACTGCCCGGTGATATTCTGTCGTGCACCAGCGGTGGCAACCGTTTCGGTAGCAACGAGTTGCCGGTGATGGAATTGTAGTTGCTCATTCCGCCACCCGAGCCGAGCCTAAAACAGTAGAGTCAATTTATACAGGTTTTATATAATAAAAATTTTCCCTTGGAATACGTAAGAAATGCGAATAAAAAATTGATCGAGAAACGCCATCGAATCATAATACAAACGAATCTATTTATATAAATAATGCTGACTATTATCATCATTTCATTATTGCAGCTATTATCTGACACTATATTAAGACTACCGGTGTTGAATGCTTATAATATATAAAACCTACAAGTTTCAACGAGACGTAATTTTATTCGGTAAACATATTTGATAATTTTTAAACTTTACACTATAAAAAAAATAAAAAAAGAAAAGAAATAATTTAGAACGAGTGTGAAAAAGGTACTAAAAAAAATCAGTATATTGGATCATCTTTGAATTCTTTGACCAAGCCAAAGCCGTAAATTTGTTCTTCAGCGCATACTAAAAATCACATATACCTGAAGGAGCTCCCCACGGGGCTGGAATCCAAATCGCTCGTCTCCGAGTCGTGAAACATAATAATCGGATGCTCCTGACTGGTGTGCGAGCATCCGGACGACAATAGTGGCGCACTTTCCGATCCGCTGTCCCTCTGCTTCTCGGCAGCGAGGGATTTCCTGAACACCGATGCTGCCGGCGGCGCGCGTCTACTCCCACGGTACTTGTCCATCCTCCTTGTCACACCTTTTCCCTCTGAGCCTTTGCCAATACAGCCCGCTCGATTATATCCCGTGTCGTCGAGATGCAGCTGTTGCAATAGCACCGCGCGCGACGATCATCCTCGGTGCGCGTCTGCCGATAAGCGTCGCGAACGTTGATGCATCTCTCGCGGTGTTATATATATCTATACAGAGAGAAAGGCTGCGCTGCGTAAAGTTCACTTAACTCTCAGTGCGTTATCAAGTGCAGCTATTAGTTATAATGCGTGACAGACGGAAAGAAAGAGAGCGCGAGGACATGACGCGGCCGACGCCTTCACCGTACTGCTGATGCACGCGCGCTGCAGAAGCTCAAGCTCTGACGGCTTTGTAATCGCGAGCGCGCGAGAGAGAGAGAGAGAGAGAGGGGCAATCCTTGACCATATAGTATAAATGTAAGGCTTTACTCCCCACCTCGCGGTCCATATGTCATATATATATGTATGTAGTGTTTCAAGTGATCAAGAGAGTGATCTATTGATGCACGCGTGATGCGTAACTTTGTTTTTATGTTTGTGTGTTTCTTATATTTCCACGCGCGGCTGTCCTGAAATACTTCGCGCGACGTGCCGATTTATCTGCGATAGTTTGGTGGGCGCGTTTGACAATTTGTAGGTTCTGCGCGCTCGAGTAAGTACTTAGTCTGTCATGAATCTAAATGAACGGAAAAACATAGGCGGGTAAGTGAATGTATCGGCCACTTGTTAGATAGGAGACAAAGTGTTTGAGCGGACCTGGATAATGTAATATTATACTTCCTACATTTCGAATTTTACCGCACGCGTTAGTTTGGAGAACTTTTGTAATTTTTAACTTTTTCGAAAATTGTTTTACAATTTTGGTAGATCTTGATTATATAACCATCGAAAGTTGGTTATAATGTTATACCTCTTGGAACATCACGTTTCGGTTTTAAATAAGTATACCTATGTACACACTTTAAATCTTCTGTAATTATAAATATATGGAGAAAAAAATTACGATTTTCATCGCAGAAATCCCTAAATAAATTATTACGATCGAATTCTTATAACTTTCTCGTTGATTAATCTCTTGCAGATTATACACAAATGAGAGGATTTAATTTCGCATGAATAATGAGTCTCAATTAAATTACTCATCTTATGCACTTCATTTAAAGAATATATAATTTTTCACATTCAGGTAAATGAACTTTTATTGTATATTTATAAAATAAAAATTGACTTAATCGGTGTACTATCGTAAACCTTGAAAAAATTCATATTTTAAGTATCCGACGACACAATTAATTTGCACGGCCATCCGTTAGAAACTTAAGCGGAAATTGTTAATTGTTTCCGAAATAGTTCAATAGTTCATCAGTTATCGGCTATAAGAAAGATTTATATGCAAAATTAAGGAATAGATATACATGTAATGTTATATTAATAACATAAATTATAAATGCTTTAATAGAATTAACTATAAAACTATTTTTCAATTAGAAAATATAAGCTTTTAGATTATCTTTTTAATCTTCCGGTAAATAAATACCAAATGATTCAAGCAAATGGCAGAAATAATTGTAGACTACAATAATTACATTCGCGTACATTACATTATTTTATTAATGAGGGAGGATAATACATTTTCCCCAATCTCTAAAGTTGACAATGTCAAAGTATGATCATGTAAAAGCGAAAATTTCATCATTCTATTAAATCAAAACATAAATAACTGAAATTTTCACAGATAAGGGTTCTGACAAAATAAATAGGTTAAAGATTTCACAAACAGTCTATATCATTGTATATAGTTTCTTTTCTGTGGGATTCTTGTTTGGAGTAAGCGATTGAACTTGAAAGAGGAATGTAGTCTTCCAAATACACTTAGATATGTACAGAAAACGAGAGAGTAGTATATTAATTGTGTTATGAAGTATGATTGTGCATCATTTTATTTAAATTTCTTTGTCAATTGCCATATATTATACTGTATATATATGTATATATATATATATATACACACACATTTAGGTAATGAAAGTAAATATTTCGATAAATTTAGATCCCAGGGGTAGAATGCGATGGAAGAATGTTGTTATCCATATGACAACAGACATTTGAAGTAATAAGCATGAATTATTTCATCATAAATTAAATTTTTATGATGAAAGAACTTGAAAAATTTTAAAATCATATCAAAATCTTTCCAGTATTTATAGTATTAATAGACATATCGATATATGGACCTAAGCTATAAGAAATATCAAATTGAAATATTTAGTCTTTAAATAAATAATAAATAAAATTACAGTTAATATATTTTTTAATTAAGCTAACGTATCTATACTCAAGTTTCTTTATCGAATGTGATCTATAAGTTGCAGAGATTCTAACAAGTTCATTATTATTTATAAGAATGTCCGTATGTATAATACTAATTTTAATTTAATATATCTTGAAGAAGAAAAGTCATATTCAGATAATTTAAAATGGACACGAAATTTTTAGAGTTATAGATATCTCAAAATCCTGAGGTGATGGGACCAGATCGACCCCGGATTCGGATTCAGCGACCCCA
>JAPYZO010006645.1:0-11360 GCA_030522905.1 Torymus flavipes | reverse complement strand
CCGATTCCTATCTTAATAATTACAAAAGTTGAAACTGTTTGATGCTATATTTTAAATATAAACTATTGATGACAAAAGCGAACGTTCATTAATTTTCAGAGCCTTATATGGGTTTAATATGGTTCTCTTGTTGTACTATAAATGTTTTATTATACCAATTAAATGCCTGTGCACTAAATTACATTTTAACTGCTGACGTGTTTATGATTCAAAATTCATTATTTTGAAGTTGCATATATAGGTTCTCGTTGACGATTATAAATGTAATTCTAATTACGTCAGATCTATATTCAACCTGTCAAGTAGTTTAACAAACAAAATTTCCATTTGTTTTATTTTATT
The DNA here is from genome assembly GCA_030522905.1 of Torymus flavipes. Classification (NCBI taxonomy): domain Eukaryota; kingdom Metazoa; phylum Arthropoda; class Insecta; order Hymenoptera; family Torymidae; genus Torymus; species Torymus flavipes. The sequence continues at coordinate 11,018 of JAPYZO010006645.1, read as the reverse complement.
AATCGAATATACCTTGACTTTCAGGGCAGCCAAAGAAAATATTCTAGAAATCTTGAAAGAAGCCACGAGGAAAGACTGCAACACCAGAGATGATAGTGGAATGACCCCGACGTTATGGGCAGCCTTCGAAGGCCACATAGAAGCCCTGAGACTACTGGTGGCGCGAGGGTATGTATAAATACGCTGTGATTTTAAATAGCATTAAAACTTGGTCTACAACTATTTGAAGAAGAAAAAAAAAATGTTTCTTTACCCCTCGTAAAATGAGGAAAAACATTTACGTTTTTGTAATATAATAAAGGTGTCTTGTAGTATTTTTTGCTTTCTCTTGCAATTTGCTATGCATCGTAAAGTCGACAATTTATGCATATAACCCGAGAGACTCTTGAACGCCTACTCGTTGATTTCCAATATAGGATATAAAAACATAGTTAAAGCAGCTTGAAGTGTCAAAAAATATTTACGGCAGTGAGATATTACACAATACAGTTGTTACAGTAACTTTTTGCTGATAATTTTTTCAAATATGTACAAATGACTACTAAGAGCGAGAAATTTCTTTCGAATAAATTTTAAGATGAAATTATTTTATCCAGCAAACAATAAAAATCAACAGTAAAACAGTAAAACGACGGTGTAGTACGACGCAGCATAAAACATGTAAATGCTAAAAGCTATTTTACTTTTACGATTGCTTACTGCGACGCAGAAGAAATAAATCATCTCACTTTGTAATTTTCGAACATCACTTGTGATGTACGTCGAAAGGGTGACATTCTTTTGTACAATAAAAATTCGCTGCAAACTTTCTCGGTTTCCTCACTTGCGTTCGTTAAATTCCCATATTATGTATTCTTATAACTTTAAATATCTATAATTACTTATACTTTCATACGAAATAAAATAGGATTGAAATTTACATCATAATAAATATTATCAATTTTTTTTTAATCCGAGGTTTCTTTATAATACGAAATATCTCATCACAAAGGAAATTCAGTAATAAATAAAAATAGCAAGCGATATTGTATGCAAAACCTTTCCTTTGAAATAGGGAACAATATCTAGTAGAATATAAATATTCGCGACAATGCATGTGAATTATAAAGACTGTCTGTTAAGTCTATACGTAATGAAAGCATAAAAAACTAAATATTAAAAGTAAGTAGTCATAACAGATTGCACGATTAATTATTTACATCCACGAATGAGTTTTTTAACTAAAATATAGTCACCACAATATACGATTAATTCGGAAAACGGCAGAAATAGTAAATTCATAATTTGAAAAATATAAATATAGAAATATAAAAAAAAATGTAAACACAACATAAACAATTTAAAAAAAATCCTAAGTACTAATAACTGATAAAGATAAAAATTTTCTGAAAGTATATTCTTACATTGTAGCCATTTTTTCTTATAATAAAAGATTATGTAGTGTAGTTTTAGAAGATGTTACAAGATCATGAAAATATAAAAGTTAAGCTCTTGAAATACAGATTTACTACATCACATTTTTACTAGGCGTATATATACTAAAACCGTGGAAATGTTTGTGTTACTCAAGTCATGCAACGTTAAATTTTTATATTAAAATTCTCTTTACAATTATTTATATACTGCCTATTAAATAAAAATCCAGATGGAGACTTAAAAAATTTATACCCAAAATATTTCCATATTAACTTGTACGTTTCATTTCTCCTGCGTATCGCTCTGTAACCGCCACACTCATGGATTATCACAGTTTTTACGTTCCATTTCTTTCAACGAGAAACAGCATTTTGCAATACTTAAAACATTATGGCTCTTTATTATCAGCGCGGCTGCGCCTTGTAACGGTGCGCGCGGAGTAAACACAGAAACGAGCTGGTTAAACATAGTTCTCTTCGCGCGCAGCTAACAGTTTTTACGTGAAAGCGCCGCTCCATAGAAGAATTATTCAATTTAATATTGTGGGAAAGTTCGTCGCTCGGCGGTCTTCTCTGAAATCGGAACGTATCCACCGCTAAATAGGCGGATGATCCAATAATGGGAGAACGGATCCGGCAAAGCCAATGGAGTGTGGCAGCCGTGCTTTTTCACGCGGATTTCGTGGCGACAGTGTCGGCGTCACGACGACACAGCGGTGTTAAAACTGACGAAACACGTGGCGTTTATCTTCAATGATGCGAAAGTCTTTCGTACAAAAACTGATATAAAAATACTAAAACTTCGTTTTTTAAGCAAATAAGACTGAAAATTGTAATAACAATTATTATAAATAAAAAAGTGAACATTTTTTGGATAGATAACGTTAAAATTTCAGTATAGGATTTATGATTTATTAATAAAAGATTCAAAATATATTTGCGAAATAATATTGTTTTAGAAATAAAATTGCTATACGTAATTATACATAAGTTTTCTGAACTGGTTCGTAAATAAGAAATGCGCTGATTAGAACTCTCAAACTTTTATGAAACAAAATTCAGCTTCCTTCATTATCTAAGCTAATATTTTGTAAACTTAATCGCACTGTACATACTAATACGTTAAGACGTAGTAAATAAATACACGAAAATTAAGAAAATAAATCATTATTTCTATAAACAAAGCTTTGAGCTATAAATTTAATTACTGACATATAAATTTTCATTAAAGTAGTATATAAATCGAAGTTTAGGTTTAAATTTATAATTTTGATAGCCTGTAATATTTGTTTATATAGGTAAATACTATATATTTTAGAAAGTATTAAATGAAAATTTTAAGTGCACATTAACAAAAAAAACCCGTAACATATAATATGTTATCATTAACTACAATTATTTTTGAAGTTTAAAATATTTACCCACAAATTTCCAAATCATTAAAAACGAAAACATCATAAAAAAAGAGAAATGACATCACTAAAATTATCCGCACGATTATAATTAACGGAAACCCGACATCCTCTTTAATCCGAGAACATTGAAAATTGTTATTTCGCTCGCTCACCCCGTCAATAATCAACTTTTCATGCTTCAGCCGCGCGTGAACGCGCTCGTACACCCCTCTATATAACTACGAACGAAATTCTGCCTTTTCGACTTCACGGCCTACTTTTCCGCGCTCGGCGCAGGGCGCGACGACAGATGCGCGCGCGCACGGGAGAACGGAAGCGCACCGTGCAATCTGCATGTGTGTGTGCTGCACGGGCCAGCGGAAGTTGCGGGCAAGCGGAATGAAAAAGTACGCGAGGGAGCGCAGTATATATGTATACAATGATCGGGCGAGCCGAAAACTGTGTACGGCCGAGCGGGAATTCGCGAATTCGGTTCGGGGGAGCTTCGAGAAACGAGTATATAAGCGCTTCGCGCTTAGTTTTGTGAGTTATATGAGTTGTGCTTTATGCGCGTTGACGTTGTTGTTTTATCAACCTTTTTTTTTCACCGCTCGTGGACACACGATATCAGAGCTTGTTAAAAGAAAAGTACTATAAAAACGAATTGGAATTGAAAAAAAAACATTCGTTTATCACGTTACGTGGTCGGCTTATTTAATCGAAAACTTTACTTGTGTACAAGCATAATAATTATGCAAGCGATTGTTGAATAATTAGCAAGTAAAATGTAGCTTTAATTTATATTAAATAACGTCGTCAAGGTTTAAACTGAATATTATTGTTATATAAATAATTATATTATTTAAAATGTAAATAACGAAGAAAACGTGAATAATTTTATTGTATAAAAGTACATTATGATAATATAATATTGATGAAATTTTGACAATATGATGAAATTTTTTTTATTTTAATATGCTACTTTTCGGTCTGGCTCATTATGTCACATCTACAATATTATACTAATTGTATAAGGCAAAACTATTAAAAGTATAAAGAAGAACAATAAGACGACTGAAAAATAATAAGATTTAATGTTATTTACTAATTATCAATTTAATCGTGTAATTAATTTATTCGCTTGAAGTAGTTGCACATTACATGTTGTGATTAAATTACGCAGTCGCAAAGAGTTAAGCAATTAAATAACATTTAATTATACTTTAGATTCCTCGAAATATACAATGAAATTTTATAAAACGTATATAAAACGTCAATACACAAAGTTACTTTAAATACACCCAAGCGAGTAAAAAATACTGATTAAAATTTGATTCATTTCCAAACAACCGACCAAAAATTCCTCGACGATTCTTCGCACAATGTATATTCCTGTCAATGACCCTATACATTCTCCACGCCATAGTCAAACTAAATTAAAGCTAAAATTACCCTTTATACACTAGAAACTCATTCTAGCCCTTCCCTGATCCCTTCCTTAACAAAGTACCTATATCCCATTACAGGGCTCTCACAAAGCCCCCGCGTCGCTTTTTCGTGCAATACACACACACACACAGACAGGATCGCCAATATAAGCCCCCGCGTGTAATACACAAGCGCCGTCGTCGCCAGCAACGGAGGCCGCAGAAATATATATCGAGATCCCCCCCGCGAAATCGACCTTCACTGCCACGACGCACATAATACGCACGCACGCATACACACTCTTCCTCCATATATCCTCCCTTACCTCCTTCCTTCCTTCCTTCCTTCCGCGTGTTGTTGTTCGCCACGCTCATTTTCACCCGGGCACGCTAGCGTTCGCGCGACCGTGTAATACACAAAGTGCATCGCGTCACGCGTGTATTTTTATAGCGCGCTGTGGTGAGCCATCTGTATATATTTGTGCACGGATAGAGTAAACGAACGAACGCACGTGTGTGTGTGTTATGTAGGAAAAGCGCAGCGCACCAACAGATTATTAAAAGAAAAAAAAAACAGCTATGAATAAATAGAAATGGGTAATGAGGTGCGGGAGGGGGCGAGAACGCGAGAGAGAGAGATAGAGAGAGCGCAACGCACCGCTGGCTTTTAGCGTGACCGGAAGCGCGCGGACCAGGATATACACCTATTCCACGCCGACTTGCCGCTTATTCGCTCTCTCGATGCCCTCCATGCGCGCGCGCCCAAGCACAGTGTATGTACGTATGTATGTGTAGCGAGCGAGGCCTAATTTTTAGCGCGACTATTGGCCCGGATGCGCGAGCACGCGCGAGATCCGTTCGTCCTGTAGGCGCTATACTTTATTATCTTGTACTCGCGTTCACGCTCGGGTTCGATCTAAATACTTGTAGACGATTTTTCGGGTTGTCATCGTTTGGTTGTGGGTACAAGAATGTGGTGTTTTGAAAATTTCAAATGGTGTATTAAGTGTAAAAAAAGTTTTTTTGATATACTGTATGTTTACCGTTAATTACGCACGTTCAAACATACCTATATACAGCGTGTTCTTTTTTTAATTAGTTGCCGATAATCAACTGCCCATATGTTTATAGTTACATTAATATATTATACGTATACAACTTATTAATAGTTGTTATTGATATATTTCTCTAGATGTTTACAAATAGATTTTAAATTGTTATATATTCTTATAGACATATTAGGTTCAAATTAAATGTGACCACAATATAAAATACTTTAAAGAAATTTTTTAGAACACCGGAAAACATAAATCGGTGAAATAATGACATTTTGAAACAATTGAAAATTTGGTCAGTGGCACAGCTCATAATTTAAAAATAAGTGTATTTTTAACGGCATGTAACGGTAGCAGGCTAATAATAAAAGAAGTAAACCTTTTTCCTCGGGATTGACAATTATCTTTATTGTTCATGGACGAGTGGACTGTAAATAGTTCTGAGAGACTAAATCTTATAGGTTGTATTATTGTTGAAAGATAAAATCTCTTTTTTTAAGCTTAGAATGCGAATTCGTACCTATTATAATAATTAAAATATTGAATTTCATAATATATATAATATATGCTCTTATTACGTTTTCTATCGGCATACCATCATTATAAAACGTATTTTGAATTAGTTAAATTTAACTAATAAAACACAATAATAATTACTCTAGGATTATTTAAAAAATACAGTAAAATGGAGTAAAAATAGTTTCTGGAAAAAAGCAACAGTGTAAAGTTCAGGGTTCTATTAAAAGAAAACATGATTGGATTCGCTAAAATGACATAGAAGCATCCGAGTCTAGTGTAACAGCCTGTAACTACTGATTAATACGTGTACATAGTAGTTTTCCTTGTACTCGACCAATGATTAACTTGGAAGCGCAAAGGTGCTTATTCAAGTATATTTCGAAAATGAGCCTTCTTAGGTAGCTACGTCTATTATTATACAGATTAATGCTATAAAAATTTTTATAATCATATATACAAATTTTACTTTGTTATTTATTACGTTGCAAGTAGTAATTTTCTTCTAAATTTCAAAACACTTCTTGAGTTTTTTTTCACAGTTCAACATTCTTGCTTAATTTGAAAATAATTAACATTGTCATTTTAAACTTATAACTTTTAATATACATCCACTATTTATATACGATTTCTATATACATTTCCTGTAAAAGCACAACGAATCCTAATCACTGTTAAACTACTGTTATCTTTGAACTACACGTATATATACGCTATCATAATAAAGGAAATCGCAAGTATCTCCCACCACATCTCCTTACGTAAGCGTAACAAAACTTCAATGCAGCCCAGGCGGTGTAATACTATCGATACAAACTTCCAACGCCCTGTAGCGGGAAACAAAAATCATTTGCACAACCCGGCATGTTGCACGTGCTGGTACGTGAGATTTGCCCTTTTAAAACATGACTACATATACCGTACATGCATGATATTCCGACGATTTCACAACACTTCTAATTATCTTATTAACTAAGTATTTGTATTCGTGTGTAAATTAAGTGTTATGTGTGTTTTAACTTAACAGCATTATTATTCTAGTGAACCTTATAATGGTTTAATAGAAACTACATTTTCGTAAAATCGGATAGATGCTATTTTAATTATTTTAAAGACAGTAATAAAACTCATCGATTGAAAAGATAATAAAAGATTTGAAATATCGTATCTCATCAATAAACGAATCATCAATTATATTATAGTAAATAAACTGTTGGAATATAAAATATAAAATCTATTACTATCTATAATAATTACTTTTAATATTATAATGATATTAATAACTTTATATTTTTATTCTTTATAATTACGTTTTGTAATCGAATAATATAATTTACGAAAATATGTTTAGACCCAGTGCTAGATATAAACAGTAAATTTATATTTTGTGAATCAGTTATATTCTCACTGCATATCCCTATCCTTTACGTTGACTTCCGATTACGTCCTAACTAGGATTACATATACACTTTTACGAATACAACAGAATCAAATCCTTCATTAAACATAAACTTGTTCTCCACAAAATAGTCAAAAATATCTGTATATAAAAAGTACATAAAAATTTCTCGAGTAACCCGAATAAGCAAAACTTTGATATTATATCCAACAGGGGCGACCCGGACAAAGCCGACTACTTCGGCAACACAGCGCTCCATCTGTCCTCTGCGCGCGGCCACGAGCTCTGCGTCCGTTTCCTCGTCAAGTTCGGCTGTAACATCTGGTCGCTGGACATCGACCGGCACTCGGCGCGCGAGCTCGCCGCCATAAACGGCCGGGACCGCATCCTCCAGTTCCTCGATGTCGCCCAGGCTGACCAGGAGCTCAACAGCCGCAAGAAGAGCCGCATGATGAAGGAGAAGGCGGAGAAGGACGCCGAGAAGAGGTGAGAGAGAGAGAGAGAGAGGAGTATATATACATCTATATAGCACCGCGCACCGAGATTATCGCTCTCTCACTGGCGCGCAGTGCAGTGCAGCGAGTATAAGTACTTACCATCGGAATGCCGGCGATTGCAGCAGCGGCAGCAGCCTCCTACTTGTCGGCCGAAATGAAAGTCGCGTATATACGGGCGCGGGCGAGCAAGAGCGTGTGTGTATGTATAAGGGATAATATACGTGGGTGCGGAGTTTTCGGTCGTCTTCTTGGGAGCTGCCGATGGTTTCGGTGGAAATAATTTATATAGTTCGAACGTATTTTTATTCGAGTAATGAAAAAAAGAAGAGAGATTTATTTTTACTGCACATATAGTATGAATGAGCGCGTTTAACGAATCATTATTTCTTTAATAACGACGTGGAACTCGATGTTTCACTCAATGTTTTTAACGCTTTTTTCATAATTGATTTTTGGAAGTCTTTTAAAGTTTATAATATTTATTGACTTTTTCATTCGCACTCTGATATCCATCAACTCACTGTATATCAATTTCCTATCAGATTTATACGTACGTCAAAAACGAAAATCTAACAAACTTGTTATTATTTCGTTTTAAATTTTATTAAAATGCTTTATCGTATATTATACATATATAAAATATATAACTGCTTTTTTACTGATTTGTTATCCGTAAAAAATCTACACAACAACAATTAAAGAATTCTCTACTACAAAAAATCCATATAATAAATATATATATAAACAGTTTAAATATCTCCGGATTAACTGTATAAATTTCTGTCGGACGGAAAATTACTTCCAATTGCATATATAGAAGTCGAAAAAAATCCAAATACCAAAGTGTACAGAGGAAATCTAGCGGACACGTCGATACATCCTCTCCCTCTCTCAGCGTCCGACTATCTCTTCCTACTTTTATATCTCTCATATACTTATATATAGATATATATACACCTTCCGTACTTCTTCATCCCACGGTCGATGCCGATGAAAATGGAGAAAAAAGAAGAAGGGAGCGAACCGCCAGTGCACAGTGCGCGCTGGATATAATGCGATGAGATTAAACGATGCGCTTTACCGAGGCGCGCGCGCGCGCGCGTTCTTGTGTTGCGGCCGCAAAGATTCTCGTTCGACGGCTCTTTGTTCGAGAACGCGCGCGCGCGCGCAACCTAAGGTATTAAATGTGTATATAGAGGCTTCCTCCCACGCCGTGCGCGATCTTATATTTTTCATCTTTCGGAAGAACGCGCGAACGAAAGCGAAAATTCGCAATCTTGATGAGCCCCTTTTCAGCGATATAATGAATGGGCTCTATCTCTATGGTTATGTTATACGAGCGCGCTCGCTGACCCGCGTGCAACGCGGGTCTAATGCATTTCTTAGACTTGTTAACGTATTTAAAAAAAAAAAGTAGAACTCGCATAATAATAGTCTGCTTTCCTGTTTTTTAAATAACATTGTCCCTCACTGATGCATTGAATAAAAATCTCCACAGGCTAAAGGAGTACGTGAAGCGTCAGAAGGTGGCAGAATCGCGGGCAGAAAAGGAACAGAAAAAGATGCTGAAGGACAGAGCGCGGCTGGAGAACGAGGGCAGCGGTATAATCCTGGCCCACCGGCCGAGCACGTTAAGCACGTTCAAGGGCAGACTAAAGCCCTCGCCGACGTACAGCGACATCGTGGGCACGGCGACAAAACGCGGCCAGGGCAGCGCCGTTGGCAGGAAGGCCCTTGCCCGCAGGGCCGTCGACGACTTCAAGGTCGTCGAGGTGAGTAGTATATATCGCATGTGTATGTATGTGTGTGTGTGTGTGTGTGTATAATTGGCATGCGCGGAGCGAAAACGAGTCGGGCTCGGCAAAAGTTATCGCCCCGCGGCCGCTTTAAATTCCCGAGCGTCAATTTTTACACTCGCTCCCCCGTGTATATATGTATGCGGCGAGCGAATGTGCTATAAGGGAGAACGAGAGAGAGAGAGCATTTAAGAGCGCGGAGGGTGCGGGGGTTTACTCGCTTCTTTCTGAGATAAACAAGCGGCGCTTTAATGCTCTCTCGTAAAGATTGTGTAAAAATGCGCGAGAGTGAAGAAACGACTTTGTGCAGCGCTGCATTCTTTGGGTCTTAGCGATAATTCATCGGGATTAAGATTTTATTCTCCGTGAAGTCGCGATGTTAAAGTGAATTCAAATCTAATGCAAACGTATACTGATAATACACTTCTGATAATGTATTTGTGTAAATACATGGTGCAACAGTAGACAATGAAAAAACAGGTTTTGCGAGAAAAAAAGTAGATATTTCTATTGGAATAATTTTATATAATTATAACAGAATAATAAAATTCAGTTTGATTTATTTGATTATAGTAGTTCAGTCGTCGGAATAATGAATAGTACAATAGCTGACTTTTATGATTTATTATAAGATATATATTTTTTCTAAAATCTAATTTGCTACGAAAAAATACCAACCAAAATGTAGATGTATTTTATTAAATTTCAAGCTTGTTAATGTTTACAATTATTTTTCACATCGTGGATTTTATTTCCGTAATAAATAAAGCGCAATAATCACAAAACCAACATACTTTCTACACAATTTAGCAATATCCTTATCCTTGTTACGAAGTTTATTCTTAATCATGCAACTTAAGGAACATAAATCTACATTGGTACCTCTCTTCTGGCACCGAGTCGGTTCTTTTTCAAAACGGATACCTACACCACGTTACCACATATTCAAAATAAATTTTTTAGTTGATATAATACATGACTCAATCTTACCCTACAACACATCATTAATCCCCCAGATCGAGGTGGACGGCAAAAAGTCAGTGCGGAGCTTGACGGGTCTGCGCCGCGACTCGGAGGTGATGTACGTCGGCACGTACGACAGTAACACGATGATCGGCTCGGTCAAGCCGAGCTTCCAGCAGCAGCAGCAGCAGCAGCCGCCGGCGGCTGTGATAATGAGACGCGGCAAGATCTCGGACGTGTGGGGCACGCTGAACAAGGCGCGCAGCACGCCAGACCTGCTTGGTGACCGCTGCCTCGAGGAAGACGAGGAGGACGAGGACGACGAGGACGAGAACGACGAGCGCTCGAGTGTCATCGAGCGCGAACGTCGCGAGACCGCGTTGCAGCTACAGGAGCCGGCGAGCATCTTCAATAGGCCAGGGTTCGGATCCGTAGCGTTCAGGAGATCGGTAAGTTCTACATTATGAGTGTTTGATGAGTATGATTATGTCTTCTATCGTATAGACGATTTCATCAATTAACATATGGGTTATGATTTTCTCTAAACACTCGTGTA
>JAPYZO010006640.1:0-10211 GCA_030522905.1 Torymus flavipes | reverse complement strand
CTGAAAGTATCGTCTGTTCAATAGCAACATCGTTATTTATCGTTATTTAAAACCTTTTCTTTGTATGAATAAAGAAAAAAGGTAGAAAAAGAAAGCACATTTGCTTTTTCCAAGCATAAATCTTTAGCGCGACTTACTACGAACCAACGCGCGCGCGTACTGCACTTTTCGCGAGCAACATTTTCTGTATACATTTCGCCGCACGCGCTCGCGCATTACGCGAAATATATTATTTCCTTAAGTCGTATACACGCGTTGTCGCGCACGCGCGCGCGCGCTTAAAATCCTATCAGCCAGGGGTAAATGTATTCTCCGAAGTAGTAAAAGCCCGATAATACAAAACGGCAGCGTGCGGCGGTGTAGCTGCGCAGCCGCTGAGCTTCAATCGAGCAGGCATTAGATCATCATAATGTTTCCGCTCGAAGCTATACGTATGAGAGAGAGAGAGAGAAGGAGAGAAGAGATTCATATTCAATATTCCCTTAGCAGCGGTGCGGGGCCGCCTATCGCTGCCGCGCTACTCGAAATGGGACGTGTAGAATCGAGCTACCGTAAAAATACGCGAATTTGCCTAAAGGCGTAGCCATCGCGACGCGACATCGACCTGGAGGATGATATAGATAAAAAAAACCTGCATAAAGCCAGACGGAGGGATGAGAAAACGCGGGTGGTGAATTCGTTCTTCTCGGGTCATATGCTCGCATCGACAGCATGCGCGCGTCTCCCGAAATTTTGAAAGTAAAATGCAAGCACAGGGGCCCAGCGTGTGCTAGCTCTGCCCTCTCACTTGCGAGACGCGTGGCATAAAAGGAGAAGGAGGGTCTTTGTAATACTCGCAAGAAGAACATAGAAAGCGCGTGACGAGGGAAAAGGCAAAAATGACTTTTCGAAGGATCAAAGGCGCGGGAAAGAGTCGCTGAAAGACGGAAAACGGAATACCGGCAACGCGCGTAGACATGCGAATGCATTCGACTCGCAGAATTACATCGCTGTCTGCGGGTAAAGAAAGGAGATTGGCGACTACGGCTATTGAAAATGTAGAGGGAGAGAGAAAAACAGCCGCGCAGGAGCTGCTGCTGCTGTAGTGGGAAGAGAGAGAGAGAGAGCCTACGGCAAAGGATGAGAGAGAGAGAGAGAGAGAAATGCAGAAGAGCAGCCCCGTCCCGTTGCTATCGCCCGGCAAAGGCCGATTGAAAATGTTGGCAGTAGTTCAAGATTCGCTTTATTCAAGCGTCTCATACATGCTAAACTCGAGCTTCACCCCCTCGCTACTCTCTAAAATGTTATTTTCCCGGACAGGTTCGACGTCTCGTCGTAATATCCATTGGTTATACTCTTTCCCTCTCTCCCACTCTCGCTCGTTGCCCAGACACGAAAACACATAATTGCATTTCATTCCGCCTACAATTTATCAAGACCGGAAAATCGCTCAGCACTTTTTCCATCTCCCTACACATAGCCCCAGCCTTTTACGGACAGGGATAGAGAAGCGCGCTCGCGCAAAAGTCTGCGCACACCTACACATATCACGCACTCGCTCACTTCCCTTTCGCCGCAGAGTGAGGAGAAAGAGCGAGAGAGAGAGAGGAATACTTTCTTATAGGTAATCACGACGAATTACCGCACGCACACACAGGCACACATAGCTAAACGAGTTTGTGCAGGCGCAAAACCAAATTTTTCCCGTTTCCCGCGCTTTACACGAGCAATTACGAGAGCGTTTTTGCGTATATTATAGAGCGACGAAAGGTAGCTCTATGCAAGACGAGGATCGTGCGACGTGTTACGCGCAAACAGAACTCGGTGAAATTACATTGCACATTAGTAATGGGGAATCGATTCGGCATTGGTATGTGCACGAGTGTGTACGCCCAAGTGCGTTACGCACACACAAATACGCACGTATAGACGCACAGCTTATTGATCGTTTAAAAGGTAAAATTAATACCGGAACAGCCGCGAGAGTCGCAATCTAAGATCTCGATGATTACACGAGTGCGCGTTGGATGTACGTCGTAAAGTTTAATTGCGTATACCTTACGACAGAGAGAATGGTGGCTTTGATTATTGAGAGAAGAGAATTCGCGGCCTGTATATAAGCTACGGGCACATGGAAAATGAGCAAAACGGAGAAAAGTATCACGACAGCAGAATTATCGCGGTTACGGGCGAGGGAAACGCGTATGTAGTTGCAAATTTATGTATACGATAAAATTGAAGATTATTCGAGTATAAAACGCTTTGTATTTTGCATTCTCAGAGTACTGCGTTCACTTTAAAGTACGTTCCCAAAATAATAATTAGGGTATACTCATGGATGCTTCAATGCAGCAAGTTTTTGTACCGTATACAAATACAATTGCAGTTAGAAACGGACGATCGCACCGAAATAACGACATGTGCGAAGGTGTCATGCAAACTCCACTATGCGTCTCTCACTCAGGGTTCGAAATAAGTAATTAAAATTTAAATTAATTACCCCCCTTTAATTAAGAATTAAAATTTGAATCTTTAATTAAAACTCGTTTAATTTAGAATTAAACATTCAATCTTTAATTACAACTCGTTCAATTAACAATTAAAAATTTAATTCTTAATCAAACCAATTTTAATTGGAGATTTTGCGACCGTATGATCACAATTTTGAGATTTATATTAGTGCACAATGTAATGCGCGTGCGCAGTAGATGATTTTTGCACAAATGGGCTTCTATCTCGACTATAATTAATCGGTGTTAAATTAAAGATTGAATTTTTAATTCTCATTTAAACGAGTTTTAATTCAATATTCAAAATGTAATTGTTAATTAAAAAAATGACTAATTTAATATTTTTAGAACCCTGCTCTCGCTCTCACTCTCTCTCATAATATAAGACAATGATCGATAGAAGAGCAATCAAGAAAAGAAACAATCGTGCTCCGGGGTCACTCTCAAACACTGTCGCCCCGATCGTTCGCCCACGATGGCGATCGCAAATCGCTCGTGTAATTACCACGGAGGCGGGACACTAAGGAAAAGAAAAGGCGCGTGATCTCGCTCGTCAGGGCATAATTTAAGGTCCCGTTAATGTTCTTCAATTCAAATCGATAGCCCGCGCTTGCCTTTCGTTTGCTCTTGTCCCGCGGCGCGTGAAATTCGTGCCCTCGCTTACACACGCACACATACACAGCTGATCCAGCAGTTGCAAACGATAATGAACAATTGAATGCTCGCGCCTGCGTGAGTGCGTGTGCGCACCGGTGTTACCGCAAGACATTGTCGTTGCACTGTCTTATATATGTATGTGTGTATATATATTATAGGACGAGTGCGCAGAGCCGGAAATGCATCGCTTTCTTGTCCCTCTATCTCCATTGCCTCTCTGCCGAGCGCGCATACGATGTCCCGCTAGGATCCCACGCGCGCTCTATACGTGTGCACTCTTCAAAACTCGCAGGATGAATTCTCCCTCTCTCCCTCTCTCTGTCTTTCTCCCTCGTGTATGTATCGGCGATCGAGGCATTCCCTCAGCTTTTATTGTCGGCTTACATATACACAAACAAACACACACACACGAACGCGCATATAATAGTCGTCCGACTCGTAGCCGTGCGCGATATTATGCGCAATATACGTATATATATATATTCGCTTGCTCTGTACGGCACGCGGCCGTGGCCTTACGGAGCGCTGACTTTTCCGGTCACGTTTTCCCCGGGCACCTGCTATAACCGTGACCTATACGCTCGGCCATGATGTTTGCTCGAGCTCTCGCCGATGTTACGACGATGATGCTTACACTTCTCGATGATCGCGCTCGCGCCGCGGAGCTGTGTTAAATGAATTATAAAATGATCCTCGCCAACGCAACTCTCTTCCGCCCCGTCTGCTGCTACCTCTTCCTCTGTTCCACACTCTCTTCGTTTTCCTTTTCCGCAATCTCCCGGCTGTTGATAATCAATTATTTTCTATTACCTCAGCGGTCGAGTGGAAACATCATCGTGAGTGGCCCCCGGTGCGCATATAAAGTTCTGCGAATGCACAGCTATATATGTACGAATGAAAAACAACATTTCCCAACTTTATTGACAGTTAAATTACAAGAATAGTCGGTTATTTTGCCGCGAGAGTTGAATTTCTCGAATTTGTCTTTACACTGTAAAAAAAGAATTTCCTTAGTTTACACAAATAAAAAATAACTATAGAAATAAAAACGATAACAGTTTTAATATGCGCATAAGCGCCGCGTTTAATCTGTCGCCTCCAATTTAGAAAAACGGTAGTTTTCCGGTTCGCATGATGTCTCATTTACTGTAATAAAAAGCCGACCTACTTCATTCGATTGCGCGGGGCAAAACAAGCACTAAAGCGCACGCGCGCGCGCGCGCGACGTTTGACGTCCGAAGTAGACGCGGACATATAGACGCGCGCTTCTTAATGGGTTAACGCGCGTTTGATGCAGCTACACTTTAATAAATACACATATCGTTATAATTATTCCCGGAGCCCGTTATAGCCACGGAACGAATGACTAACTGCTCTGCGCAGTCGCGCGAGTTCGTAAACCTTATTCCGTCGGTACGAAAAATATGTGCGCACAACGCGGCGGTAGGTATAGGTATATATATATATTAGGTTTATTGCCGATGAGAGCGAAGTGCGCGTGCGTTCTCTCGCTGTATGCTATACATATACACATAAACAGGGAGGAAAAGGAGAGTTATATCACGCCGCTTGCAGCATCCTCCGCCTCCTCCCCCATCCCTACCGGCCCGCGGCTTAATTAAGCCCGCGTAGCACGTTAATTTGCAAAATTAACGGTAGCCAATTATTCGCTACGCTGGAGATTTCACACAGCGCGTCGAAACACAAAGCTCGTGGCGGCAGATGGCTAGATGTAAATCACCGCCACAAATTGAACGTACAGTTACGCCGGGCGCGGTGCGAGTGTGTGTGTGTGTACGTTATATACGCAGGTCGAAGAAGGAGAGATTTTTGTTCAATATCCCGAAAGCGAAGGAGGTGCGAGAGAGAGGACGCAAACTTAATCGCGCGCCCTTGCGTTGTGAGTTATGCCTCATATTGAGGTAAGTCGGGGGAGAAGGTGTTTGGGGACAAGGGCGGAGAAGCTATATGGTGTATAGTTTGGGGTAGAGCTCTTTCAGTTTGTACGTTGATGAAAAAGAATTTGAGCAGGTGGCGCGTGCTGTAACGAGGTGGAATGAATTTTTCCGGCACACAGTCTTTGCCGGAGCGGCGCGAAATGTGTTTCATTTTTTTTTTGTCAGACAGCGGCAGCAGCAACAACTTTATTCTTTAGTTAGATTTCAATCTAAAAATTGGGTCAGAAGTAGCAAGTTTAATTCATAAAGCAAACTCGACTCGCTCATTTTTCTCAAATGTGTCAGTGCGCGCCGCTCTCTCTCTCTCTCTCTCTCTTCCATTAATTTCGCCGCGTTAATTCATTTCAACTTTCGCGGGGCAACTTTTTAATGAAGAAACACTCCTTCTTCATCTCGCCGGGCAAACTTGCCTTCTATATATATATAATACGCTATCTCCATATCAGAGTCAACGCACTTTCAAAATAATATCACGAACACGAGCGATCCGCGAATGCAGTCACGAACTCCATTACATATTACATCTGTCACTTCGGAATAACGAACTATACGCCACAGTACAGGCACTTTGTTCAGGCGTACTCTATATGTATAGGCGTTTTACAAGGTAGCGACAATCCCGCAGTTGCTCGCGGTAGTATGGCAAAATGTAATTTCCACTAAGCAACTTACACGCTTAAACAATTCTCCAACAGATTTGGAAATTCTAAGGCGTGTGCCCAAGGTCTGATTAGAATCCGCAACGAGAGCGAGAGAGAGAGAGACTATATACCCGCGAGCGCACACGTACCTTGACTGTTATATTGCACGTGTACACACTCGCGCATCTCGCCTCGCGCGTAAGAACAAATGGAAGAGGGAGTGAGCATAGCTCGGAGAAGTTATATATCACAGTCGGGTGAGGTTGCGATCTGTGTGTGCTCGGCTCAGCGGATGGGAAGGCGAGTGCAAATATGACTTTCAATATTCGTTCATCGCGCGGTTTGCGATCCTCTCTCTCTCTATCTTTCTCTTCAGGTACACACACACATATATATATATATATACGTTCCATAGAGAGGAGACGCGACTCCTCTCCGCGGTGTATAATACTCCATTATCTTGTAATGCGGTAGCATTATAACTGTAAGCGCTGCTGCTGCTGTTGCTCCTGTCTAGCCGCGTAGCTCTTGGGTCCCCGGAAGTAGTGAGGCCGAAGTCAGGCCAAGAGTGTATGTGTGTGCGCGCGTTGGGCCCGCGGGAGAGTAGATAGGCTCGCGCCGCGTAACGAGTAACGTCTTCTTAGCCGCAATTTCGCCGCGTATACTATCGACAGTCCGATGAATGATCGGCCTGAGCGCGCGCAAGCTGCGGTAAGATAGCTCATTCTGAGTTTACGAGAGTCGCACGACCTTCGCCGCAGCCGCCGCCGACGCTTTTTCCGTCGGTCCCAAAGCCCATTAGGAAATTAGAGGGGAACGGAAGTGCACCGACGGCTCGCAATTATATTTCACCGCTCGGCGCGCGCGCGCTTGTCTCTGATTTTGAAGAATTGTGAATTGCAAGCGAACGCGAGCTGGAATGGTTGGGTATATATAGCGACCGCGCACGCAATATCTCGCTGCAGTGATGAAAATTAGTGAAGGTGATTTTGGAAATTTTTTATTTCTAAGGTAATTAGAAGAAACTTTTTTATGTAGTCGAGCAAATTGAATTTTGAATAAAGCAATAATCCAGCGCTATGAGAAAACTGTGTTCTATAGGATAGTCGAAGCGATGTTATCGCGCTGGTTGGTAGTAGTAGTAGTAGTAGTATCCAAATACTAGTTTGCTATATAGTATATAGCTGGAACAGCTAAAGTTCTGCTGTCGTATGACTTTATCGAGGACTTATAGTGAAAGATCGATGGATTTTCCTCTGTCTCTCTCGGCAGATACTTGGGAGGAAAAGTTGAGCGCACTTCTTATTGTCAAGTGAATCTTCCATCAA
Organism: Torymus flavipes; assembly: GCA_030522905.1. Taxonomy (NCBI): domain Eukaryota; kingdom Metazoa; phylum Arthropoda; class Insecta; order Hymenoptera; family Torymidae; genus Torymus; species Torymus flavipes. The sequence goes on along the minus strand of JAPYZO010006640.1, from coordinate 3,138 downwards.
ACTGTCAAGATTAATTACAAAACAGCACCGGTCGAGAGGACGCTACTTCTTCGACTTTGGCACTTTAATTTTCTTTCACCTTGCAAAAGACTCGCTTCCCTTACGTTAATTCTGTCAACTCCCCAACAACATTTATCACGATAAAATATGAAAAAATTTCAAATTGCACGATGATAAAAAAAAAAGAATAATTAAATAAAATCAAATGCCTGCATATAGCAGCAGCTAGTACTGGGTCTCTCGGAACGAGCCAGCATTAATAACCCTGGCACGCCGCGCGCACTCTCGACAAAGAGGAAGACGTCGTTTCTTTCTGTCTCTCGATTATCGGTGCGCGAGGGCAAGCGAGCGAGCGCCAAGTACAGTTATCCGTAGATAATGGGCGCTCCGGCGTCGTGTCGCTAAAGTAGCCTTTTGTTAACGGGCGCGCCTTTCTCTCTCTTGTTGCAGGTGCGCTGTCGCAGTCGCAATTCCCAGTGTTCACGATCTACGCGCAGAAGAGCTGCCTTTCGGTGAAGCCATGCGAGCGCGCCTGGTGCATCGACAGAGTGCAGGGCCATCGGCTCCAGGGTCACACGCGACGCGCTACCAACGCCTCGTCCCGCCAGCACTGCCTCGAGCTCTGTCTCGGCGAGAGGGACTTCCTGTGCCGGTGAGTACACGCACGCATTACATACTATTATACATATTTTACATTATATATATATATGTGAGAGCACCGATAATGGCGTATATATAGCCCCATTTGCACGTCATCGGCATCAACGATTCGGCAAAATGCATGTATTTATATACCTTCTACATATATATAATAATAGATGTATATATACAGTTGAGCTAGGGCGAATTAAGATCCGCGAGCTTTTATCTCTATCACGGACGCGCGCACTTTTGGCGAGTCGTAATTTTCACCCGCCGCCGACTGATTTACGACATCAGCCGCGCGAAAGTTATACGCCTGCAGAGGGAAAAATTGAAATTGTTTCCACCTCCCGCACCGCACACAGTCCCGCGCGTGAACATAGACGCGCGGCCGCGGCGTAATTTATTAAGCTCCCGCAGCGTTTAAAAACTCTCTCTCGCGCGCGCGCGCGCGTGCGCCCTTAAATAATTTCCCGTGCCGAAGGAAGAAAGTACAGCAGTTCGCACCTGCGCGTATAATGTACTTAAAACCATTACCAGCTGCTAAATATTTATCTATGGATAAATGCACGCGGATTGCCGCTGTGCTTTTACCGGGCTGCTATATATATATACACACCTAGCAGCCCGTTTGAATTATATGTGTTATATGAAATATTGAAAAGCCCATCGAGTAGAGCATAATATATAGTGGAAAGGGGTGCGAGGGGGAATCACGCAGCTCAACAGACCCGGATATGTTCACTCCGCGATTCACTCTCTCCCTCTCGGTGTAGTATTCTCTCTCTTTCTACTTCTCTCTCCTCCTCTATAGCTGATCTTATTCTCGAGGCTGCGTAACCAGACGCAATTATGCGTATCAAGGCGCTTCTTTACGGCCGGACATAAATAATGCCGTTCCGTGTCATATATGTTGTTTATGCGTTTACATTGGCCGGAGGTGGGGGAGAGCAGTAATGATGCTCGCGTATATATACCTCCCGCCTGCAACCTCTCTCGCGGCAGCCTTTCTGCAGCGCGTGCAGGCCCGAGCGTCTATCGCTTATATACCGCCTATATGGGTGCTCACTGTAGCTCTCGCCTCCGCACGCATATGACTCCCAATGACTCTTTGAACTTATTGCCTCTCTCGCTCTTCCGACGTCGACTCTTACTTTTCCCGCAGCGCGCGCACGCGCTCGGTCTGGTCATTATTTCGCTTCACTTTCAATCACCTAAAGTACAATTTTCGCCGGGAGTAAAGGAAGAAAAAGAGAGAGAGAGAGAACTGGCTAGGGAACGCGGCTCACTCACTCGTGAAAGATGAAACCGCTTGGCGGAATAACATTGGGAATTGCGCGTTTTCAGTAACTCGTCTCTCGACCGTCTTCTATCTCTCTCTTGCTTTCTTCCTATACCCCCTCCGTACACATTTACAAGATCGTTTTTGCGAATAGTCCCCGCGGACGCGCGGGAGGCAAAAAAACGTTGGGTAAATAATTGACCACGGTGCGCATTCGAATAATCGCACAAAAACAACGTCCCTCCTTCCACCCAATCAAGTTACTTCCTTCGTTCTAAAAGCAAAGCAGAAAATGAAGTATGATTCGTTGAAGACGACACTTCTCCACTCGATCTTCTTCTTCTTCTTCCCTCTGTCGCTCTCCCCTTTCATCCTGCATATACAAAAATCACGAGGAAAATTCGAGCGCACGGGCAATGCGCGTTTGCAGCGTCGGAATGAATTTCTTGCCCCGACTTTTCCCTTCTTCACCGCGGCCGGGTGTTAATTCAGCTGCGACAGACACGGGACGAGTGGGAAGATGTGAAGAGAGGAGGGGAGGGAGCAAAAGCGATAAAGCGAAAAGGCTCGAAGAAAGAACGCTCGAGCGGTGCGAAGGAATTGGCAAAAAAGGGTCGGTCGAGTATGGAGCAGCGATAAAGCGAAAAGGCTCGAAGAAAGAACGCTCGAGCGGTGCGAAGGAATTGGCAAAAAAGGGTCGGTCGAGTATGGAGCACGGGCCTCTCTCTCTCTCTCTCGTCAGGCCCATTCTTCGCGCACGCGCGTAGCGCGTTTTTGTCGCTGAGCGTTAATCGGGCCATTTCACGGCATTCCTGACGCTCTTTCGTGCTGCTTCGGCCGCTCTCTCTCTCTCTCTCTCTCTCTCTCTCTCTCTCTCTCTCTCTCTCTCGCTCCACCTGTACGCGTAATGATAGAGCGAGCAAGCCGCGATAGCGATCGATAGTAACAAAAAAGGTATACGCGCGTGCACGCGTGTGTGTGTGTGTGTGCGTGTGTGTAGGTAGAGAACTAGTGTAGACTAGTGTAAGGAGAAGAGAAAGAGAGGCTACTGAGGAATTTTACAATTACGTTTAATGATGAACGAAACGGTTCCCGGTAACTCGCATAAATTATGCAACCACGCCGCCGCCGTTGCTCGCTCTTTTTGTCTTGCCATTACAATTATGTACAGTGATTAAGCTTACGGGGCGAGGCTTCTTGTATTCTCTCCCTCT
>JAPYZO010006638.1:0-12023 GCA_030522905.1 Torymus flavipes | reverse complement strand
ACACGTGTCTCATTATTTGTCATAAAGAAATACCTACTGCAGTTTTAGCAAAATCCAGGACCCGCACCCCTGATCATCTCCTTGTGAGTGAGCTATAAGTATTTTATATCGAAAAAAAATATAAAATACAATTTGTTTATTCGAAATTTTTTATTTTAGTCTTTTTGAATCACATTTAAATACAGGATTGTATCAATATAATCGAAAACAAGTAATACATTTTATTTCTTATACTAAAGGCAACATTCTCATAAACCGGCGTGTTTCACGACCCAGTCTTGGAAGGCAGCAACTTCAGTATAGACACCAGGATATCCCTTCCTAGCGCACCCGTTGCCCCATGAGACGATTCCAGCTTGGCGTCCAGCAATGACGAGAGGACCACCAGAGTCACCCTGGCAGGTGTCCTTACCACCAGCGGGGAATGCAGCACAAATCTGACCTTCAGGAATGCCACCCCAGCTCTGGTAGGCTTTGCTGCACTCGCTCTTAGTTACGATTGGTACGTCAACAGTTTGAAGGACTTCAGGAGCACCACCACCCTCAACTAGTGCACCCCAGCCGGAAATAGTAGCCAAAACACCCTCGACTGCTGCTTCGTCCTGGTTAACGAGGGGAATGGGTTGAGCATTCTTTTCAAAGGCAATGGGCATCTTGAGCTTCAGCACGGCCACGTCGTTCTCGGGGATGCCAAACATGTTGGTCTTGAAGTCCTCGTGACGAATGATGTCGACGACTTGGTGGAGAACTCCACCACTGCCGGTTCTCGAGCTAGCCACTCGAACCTCCATCCATTCGGCGGGATAGCTTTGGGTGCAGTGGCCTGCTGTGAGAATCGTGTCTTTGGAGATGATGCTGCCGCCGCAGAAGTGGAAGCCCAGAGCTTGCAGGGATACCTGCCAAGGGTGTTCCTCGATCGAGGTCTCCCGGCCTCCGACTATACGGCCTTGGGGAGTAAACGGGTTGATCCCCACTAGGTTGGGCGTCGACTTGGAGATGTAATGGCCTATATATAAATATTTGTTATTTTTAAGCAAAGCTAAAAAATTGACAAAACAGAAGGGACTAAAGAAAGGATATAAGTATGGTATGAATTTTGTACTTTACTCACCATTAGCCAAAGCTAATATAGCAAGAACAATGAAGAGTCCCAACATTTTAATTGTTTGCTCACTCAGTTGCCTGTCGGAAGACTTGCTGCATTCTGTAAGTCTCCCAAAATTTATACTAAAATGATCCAAGATTTCATATACTTGATTAAATTCTTTGGTAACCCTTTAATACACTTCCGAGTTATAGATTAAACGATATTATATCAGATTGATCGTACGATTGCCGAAAACAATGATGTGAGAAATAAGTTAAATCGACGGAGATCGATCGATATTTTTGTGTCGGTCTGTACTTCTTGTCATTGACCAAAAAATCGAGTGATTAAAATTACAGTACGTTTATTGAACTCTTGTAGTACGTTCTTTATGGAGAGCTATATATTTATTAATGTATACAATTTAAGTAAAAAAGTTTTATAATTGTTATATCAATTATTATAATAACATTTGAATGAAATTTTACAGGTAGTAATATGCGTTGAAAGGTATTAAATTAAAAAGTAACTAGTTTGCCCTGATTATTTTATTATTGTTGTCACATGATTAGTTGAATTAGTTTTTTCTTCTTGACGAAAATAGTTTTTCTCTATCTATCCAATTTCATAAATAAAAAAAATTAATAATAGGAGAATAATAAAATTTATACATGTCATATGTTTTCGTATAATTGAACGTTTTCGTATATTGTTTTCGTATTTTTCGACCTTAATTAGATTTTATTACTATGAATAATACATACTTCTTCAGATTATACCGATATAGGAGATTATCTTTATCAAAATGAGTGAGTTATTTGAATTAACCCTAATTTCACTGCATGAAATTAAAGAAGATAATTTATTGTAGATATAGAAAGTAGAAGAAGCATTGTAATTTTTTTCCATTTTGTGGCTATTAATAAATTTGTATTTATCTAATTTTGGAATAAAACATCACTGAAGATCTTTCCATAATCTCTGAGTGGCAAATAATCAATTATATATTCCAATTTTCATGTTATTATTTTCTTTTTCAATTTATACACTAATAAATTTGAAATTAGTAAACAAGAAGAACAAACTAATAAATTTCTCATGTGATAGATGCCTCGAATTGTCAGTTAACATTCAATGCTCGAAACGTTGTTACGACATAACCTATGATTACCGTTTATTGCCCATATTTCAAATTAAGACTCCTAATACAGGCAAACAACATTAGTTGTAATTTTACGCGGGCTAAAATTAGAATATGTGGGTCAATGTAACAATCGATTCGGCGACGTTAGACCGCCTTAATAACCGTAATATATTGAAATTGAAAGTACGTTTTCTTCGTCCCCACCACCCGCCGCGCGAAATTCTTCGCGGAGGCAAAAATCGATGCGGTAATGCGTCGAGTTGTAAAAAGCAAGCTTTTAAAAAAGAGGAGGGGGGATAACCGGAAAGTCGATAAGTTCGTGGGTCGAAACGAAATATTGTTAAACGAAAATGACGGTGCGCGAAATTTTTTGTGCGCAACAAAGTGAAGGTTTTTTTAAAGCTAGTGTTCATAGAAAGTTTGGAATTTTTTGTCGGTCGAGATATTTTCTTGTAAGAGAAATTTATTTTTCCACTAATGCTCCGAGGATTATGTAACTTTAAGAGGTAAGTTATCGTTTCTTTGCTTGACCTCGTTTCATTTTCGTTTTTCATTTATTTTACAAACTTTTCATCGTGAGTTATTGTAGTATCGTTATAAAAGTATAACGAATTTTTAATTGATGACTTTATTTACTTCATCCAGATTGCAACTCAATTATAACTCAATCTTGGTTTTTGTAAGAAAAGGTAAAGAAAATAATCGTCTTGAAGAAACTTGAATTATTTATTTATTGCACTAAAAAGTCTAAAGAAAAAATTCAGTAAGGGTGTTAGTTTTCACTTACGCATGTTCAATGAGTAAATCAAATACACTATTTATTAAAAGTAAAAAAACATAGCCATATAAGCATGCCTTTACTTAATCCTAAAAAATACAAAATAATCTGCATCAATTTTTGAAACTCCGATCTTTGCAACAGCTTATCAAACACAATTAAATCATCGACATTTATACCGTTGGAAAGAGAATTAACCAAAATGCAGAAATATTGATACCGAATAGACCCGTTCATTTCGAACACCCCCAACTTTACATTTTACACGTGCAATTAAACGCCGGCATGCTCAACAAGCCAGTTCCGGAACGAGGCCACCTCGGTGTAGACGCCCGGATATCCCTTCCTCGCGCAGCCATTGCCCCAGGAGACTATTCCAGCCTGGCGTCCAGCGATGACAAGAGGGCCACCAGAGTCACCCTGACAGGTGTCCTTGCCACCATCGGGAAACGCGGCGCATATCTGTCCATCAGGAATACCACCCCACATGGTGTAGGCTTTACTGCACTCGCTCTTCGTAACGATGGGCACATCGACCGTGTGCAGGATATTCGGAGTGTCGCCGTTCTCAAGAAGCGCACCCCAGCCTGAAATAGTAGACAGAACACCTTCAACGGTCTCCTCGTCCTGATTGAACAGTGGGATGGGTTGAGCACTCTTGCCGAGAACGATGGGCGTCTTCAGCTTGATCACGGCCACGTCGTTCTGTGGGATACCATAGATGCTGGTGGTGAAAGCCTCGTGACGCACGACCTCGCGGACCTCATGCACGGCGCCGCCACTGTCGACCGTAGAGGTGCCCACCCTGATGGTTATCAGCTCCGGCGGGTAGCTCGTGCAGTGGGCTGCGGTGAGGATCGTGTCTTGGGAGATGATGCTGCCCCCGCAGAAGTGGAAACCGTAGGATTGCAGGGATACCTGCCAGGGGTGCTCCTCAATGTCTGTAGGTTTACCACCGATTATCCGACCCTGAGGTGTTAGCGGATTCAGACCGATCTGGGGGTACGCTGGTTTTGGAAGTGGATCCCCTAGGAAGTAATCGTACCAATGGTAAAATAAGAAGGTCTTTGGATGATAAAAAATTTTAAGGGACTTACCTGAGGCCATAGCCACGGCGACGAAACCGATCAAAGCGACTGTCAACATCTTCTCTTCCGCTAAGACACTTGACGGAAACTCGGAAGTAGGCGACTTTTATACTAGCGGAACGACCCAAGATCACGTTGCGATAAGACGCGCGCGCGCTTTTCGTCATTTTCCCGCGCTTCTTTCTTATACACGGGGGATTATGATAATCCGCGGAATGGAACTACCGGTGGATTTGCATATCCGCGGAAGATCGATCGATTAATGGCTCTAGCCGGACGATCAGTACCCCGAAGGAAGTAGACGAGCAGGAACAAGAAAGCTTTTAGTATCGCGGGGCTGTTGTTCTTCTTCACTTTTTATAGATCAACCTGAGTGGCTGCTGCTAAGTGTTACTTTAATTTTCTCCCCGCGACGGGAATCCGATACTCTGGGGATACATTGATCTTTGGTAACTATTATTATACTTGTTTGCGTGAAGTAGTAGTCTTATTTACTCCTTCGCTCGTTCGCAAAATGAATGCTATTATTCTAAACCTGTTTTGCCACTTTTACACCGGCGGCATGTCTGAAAATCAATATCGCACGCCAAACATTGACTTTCATTCGTTTTAAAAATAACAATAACACCAACTAGCGCAACGGGGAAAAAAGAAAAACTGTAAATATTTGCTTTTCTTCGCTCTCGCTTTGGAATTTCGCTCTCTCTCGCGGGGGAAATGTTCTGCCTCTCAAGAGCCGCATCGCAGAGTAAGTACTTTACGTTTCTTAACGAATGTAAATTCAACCCAATTTCACCGACGATTGACGTCACACAATTGTCTAATTGATGTTTAGGTTAGAAATTTCTCTCCGCCACCCTCGAGCTCATTTGCATTCGGCTTTTTGCGCCCACGCGATATAATACACCGCCTGCCGCTGGAAAGCTCGACTTATCGATTCGCAAATTTCAAAACTAGGATAAACACTACCACTGTCTCTCTTTTTTGCGTAGTAGCAACTCAATTACACCAATAATAAACATGGTTCTCAGTACTCTAATTCTACTGGTATTAACGTTATTATTGACATTATTGCTATCGGTGCTGTTCCTGCCATTGTCCCTCGTAAACCTACTTTTATCGCTATTCCTAATATTATTGCTAGTACTGTTGTTGATACTACTGCTGTAGCTGCAACGAAGAACGTCATCTCGGTGACAATCATCTTCTCGCCCCGCATTCAGCCGCAACCTAGTTTGACAGACAAAGCGACGCCCGCTCTTTTTTTTGCCATTGATTTCTCGGGGCAAATATTTATCCCCCCCGTCGAGGTCCTCTATACATATACCGCGCAAGCGTCGTGTTTGGCTGCAATGGATTTGCAGTCAAAGCGCTGCCGAGATTTAACGCGAGGTGAAGAAAAAAAATATAAGGCTTTGCCTGTGGCTGTTTGCTGTTCTATGTTTGTAATGTATTTCAGAGGCTTTGCTGCGGGGATTCACTTGAGTTTTGTGTATTTTAATGGAACGAGAAAATTGTCGCTGTCGTAAATAAAGTGGCAGATCTACGTTAAGAACAATATTTTTTGAAGTACTTGAATGACTGCATGTCTGTTTTATTACAATATACGCATTAATAAATGCAGTTTTTTCTTTTACTAAAGATTTTTCTATCAGAATTAAAAGAGACTGAGAGTGCTTATGAAAACTATATAACTGATCGCTATATTATAAAAAATAAACAATAAACAATAATGACGAAAATAATCCTATCGAACTTAACCATTAAAATTTTCTCGGAACATATTATAATCCACTCCCGATAAAGGCTTCATTTGAATAAATTACGTCAAGTGAAATTCAATTCTCTGCGCCGGCTGGTAATATCGCAGCTTACACGGTTAAATGACACATCCGCGGAAAAACGTCCATTTACGTTGAGCTTCGTTAATCCGCGATTAAACGAGGGAACGAACGTCAGCGTTCGATAGCTCCCGAAAAAAGAGCACGAGAAAGAAAGAGCATAAGAAAGGGAAAAAACTGGTGTCATTCCGTCTGATCGATCATAGAAAAATCCGTCGAGAGATGTATAATCGCGGCGATTCTTATCGGTGATATGCACTCGAAGAATGCGACGTTAAATGTTGGTCGCTGGCTACTGTCGGAAAAAGTTTCTATTACTGAATTCGATGCAATTATAATATTATTTCCAATTCGGATATTCAAGTGCGACTGACTACAAATAATAACTTTAAATCTTATTGATTATTATAATTCCATATTTATGAAGTTTCGCTCGTGCCTTTCTACATATTCATCTTTCAAATCTTCAAATTTGATCTTAAAAATAAAAGATTCACGTAGATCGTCATTTCACTCAATGAATCGATATCAAAATCATGCACTATACACATTTCGCAACGCAAACAATATATACCAAACAGCAGCCGTTTCGTTAGACCTTACACCGGCCAAACAAATCCCGGCGCGCCAATGTCCCCGATAACGTTAATCTCGCGGCCCATCCCATCTCTCTCTCTCTCTCCCGCCCTTTTATCGTGTATACCTTGTCGCAACTGCACGGCATCTGATAAAATTGAGGCGCGGCTGCTTCGTATATATAAAAAGCCGGTGGGATTAGGCGCGTTGATGGTGTTGGAAGCGGAAGAAAGAAAGACGAAGAAAAAGAAGAAAGGAACATGATGCTGTCGTTCGTCGTATTCACTGTGGCACTCTCGGTTGTTACGGGTAAGTGTAGTTTTGGTTTGATTGTTAATTTCAGGAGATTGATGAGTTTTTGATTAAGCTGTTGGCATTTTCATCGGAAGGATAAAATCTAATAGTTTGCCTCTTGTATGTGTTTCATTAAAAATGTTGTATAAAAGTGTGCCAAAAAATTAGCGTCGTATACTTATACAAAGAAAACAATATGTACCCAAAACTTCTAAAGTTTTTTAAACGATCTATGATACAATTACAAGAATGGCGTATACAATTATTTTACTACTTTTCATACATAGTCTCTGCTAATCATTTATCAGTAATATTGTCAGAAAATAATATTCTTATTAAAATCATATCTTAATGTATTTATATTGAATAAGTAAATATTATTAAGTTTTCTTGAAAATATGAAAGCACGTCAGATGTAGGCTGAACCGATATATAAATCCACGTTATCGGATAGCTACTCACGAAAATATCCGACCGAATAAATGGCTTGACCGATAAGCTGAAAATATTGGGTTCATCAATTTAATGCATGGCCTAACGATATCGACAATTTCATCTTTTCTTGGCCTCGGGATGATGTACATGCGTATTCGCGTGTAATTCGATAAGAAAAATTGGGTGAATTTCAAAGCTTTTTATCATCCGTTTGTAATTAATATCCTCCGCTATTTCTTTTCATTTCTCAAACTTTTCTACGTTATAACATTTATATTCTTCAAACCCTTGCGGACTACAAAAATCATTACTTTTTACTCAATCAAAACTATTTTTCGATTCCAAATCATATACCCACATCTAAAGCAACATAAAAAAATCATTCTCTTTCCTTTCTTAAAAAAAATCATACAGGCACGCCAACGCTGTTACTATCGAACGACCTGAACCCGTTCACGCCCCAGGGCCGCATAGTCGGCGGCCAGGATGTGACGATCGAGGAAGTGCCATACCAGGTGCTGCTGGAGGCGCGCGGTCAGGGTTTCTGCGGCGGCAGCATCGTCGGAGCACGCTGGGTCCTCACCGCTGGCCACTGCATCGTCTATCCGGACGAGTGGGTGAGAGTGCGTGCGGGCTCGACGAAGAAGAGCAGCGGCGGCAGTCTTCACCAGGTCGTCAGAAGCGTCAAACACGAGAATTACACGGTCAACAGGCATGGGATACCGATCAACGATATCGCCCTGCTCGAGGTGGGTTTGAAGGAGATTTTCGTTTATACATTTTTTAATGTTTTTTTATTAATATAAAAATGATGAGACAGGTTAATTAATATTTAATTTAGAAAAAAAAAACAATTAGAACTATTAAATTTGCCAGTTAATTGAAATTCTTTTTGTTTGATTGATCAACCGCTCATCACTCCAATCGCTGAAAAATCCCACGTTTCTCAGTTGGGGTTAAAGACTTAATATTGATAATTAACTACCACAGCTGTCTATTTCTATTGCTCTTACAGACATTACCTGAATAAAACCTCTCAATTGAAACATTTTTCTTTCCCCTACAGTAAGATTTTTAGTAGCGGAAAAATCATTTTTCCATGAATTCTTTTGTCCTCAATCAAACGATAAAAATCATTTTTTCCAGCTCGAGAAGCCATTTGAGCTCGACTCAACGCGTCAACCGATCCGCCTCTTTTCGCCATCCGAGTCGGCCTCTCCAGGCACAGTAAGTGTAATCACTGGCTGGGGCACATTACGCCAGGGCGGCCGAACCCCTGACATCCTGCAGATCGTACGCATCCCGATCATCGACACACGCGTCTGTAACGAGGCTTACGACTCGTTCGGCGGCTTACCGGCTGGTCAGATCTGTGCGGCGCATCCAGCAGGTGGCAAGGACGCCTGCCAGGGTGACTCCGGTGGCCCCCTGGCCGTGGATGGAAAACTGGCAGGTGTCGTGTCCTGGGGCAACGGCTGCGCGAAGAAGGGATATCCCGGTGCTTACACCGAGATCGCCGCGTTCAGGGAGTGGATTGAGGAGAAGATAGGCAACAAGGATGAGGTGAAGGTGGCAAGTGAGGCGTAGGGATGAGTTTTTTCTGTGCTTTCGTAGTGGACGAGTTATAGTCGGGGCGACCGCTTTATTAATATCATAACGTAATCACTTTCTTTTTATCTATATTGTACCAATAAACCATCATTAAATTCACGACCCGCTCGAGTACTCTTAGTGGCGACACAAGAACGGCGCGATTATCGCGGTTAACAGTAGCATATAAACCTTTCGACGAGTGCCCGAGCTCCCTTTAAAACTGCCATAACTCCGGCCATATCTTATAGCCAGTTAAATTTATCTTAGCTCTCTCTCTCTCTCTCCTTGCTCGTGCGGCGATACACTGCGACGATTCAATTCGTCGTCGACCTTCGGCTGATTAAATTATATTCGCTTAATTTATTTACTTGTTTATTATATACGAATGACGCGTCAGGTTGTGAGTGAATTATACATATATATGTATATGCGTTGGCATTTAAATTTGCGTCATTTGTGTTGTTAAATTTTTATGTATATCGTATTATATGCGAATTTTATAGATTTTGTTGTATACTGAAACGCTATGTAATTATTAAAGTTTATGTATGTGTAAATATATAATAAATGATAATATATTGAAAGAGGCGATTTTATTTGTCCCTATAATTTAATATTCCGCAATAATTGTAAATCAACATGTGGATTTTTATTACAAAAAAAAAAAACAAACATAACAATTGATGTACTCTACAAGTTACAGCCCAATCGTGAAAATAAATATTTAATCCCGAGATTTTAGCATTTTCGATCCGCACTTTTCTGCCTTCGGCAGCATTCGGCGTCGCGATCCCCATTATGCTCGAGCTCTTGTTATGCTCGTGCACGTGCGGGCGCAGTAAAACTACCTGTTTACGACCATCGCAATATCTGTCTCTGTGCATCTGTACATCTATAAAGTCTGCGCGCGTAGAGAGAGCCGATGAGGAATCGGCTCTTGTTTTCCCCGGACTCAGCGCAGCGGAACGACAGATTTGAGAATATATATAAAATTGCCGTGGAGTATAAAAGTCGGCGAGCGCAGAAAGGAGGAGAAAAGAGAGCAGCGAAGAAGAAGATCGAGGATGTTATTGGAGGAGGAAATGTTTTTATACAGCTTTGGGATTTTAATGATGGAAAATCGAGAATCGTGTCGGCGAAATATTTTTGCATTGAATTACGGGGATATAATAATTGATTGTTATTTTATAATGAATGTGGTTATACGTACGAATAACTCGATAAGGGGGATGTGCAGCTTTGTACTCACCTGTAACAAAAAGAAAATATTCCTTGTTATTTTATTATAATCTTAAATATTGGATTTTTGTATGCATTCGCGTGTATAGGTATAATATCACATCACGTATAATCTATTATTGTAAATATTATATCTAGCCATTTTCAGAAACCTCTCGTGGTAGGAATTTCGAAGTCAGTAAGTAGATAAGAAAAACAGCCAATTATTCGGTATCGATAAAACCATTATATTTCCATTATATTTCGTTAAAGTCACGTAATGTGAATATGTTCGTCTAAATATTTCAGAGTAATTTAATCATATATAATTGGAAACATCGGCAAAAAGATTAGTTTACCCAAACGTAAATATGAAAAATGAAAACAGTAATTTATTAATTTGATTCGGTCTATGTCTGCCATAATAAATATTTGTTCTTGAAAATCAAAATTTAATCTAGTTTTCTAGCTACAAAACAGAAAAATAATGACAGAAAGAACCGTTCCACGAATGATGAAAACATAAATTCATTTTTCAATCTTTCTATAGTGAAACAAACGATTTCTATATTCTTCTTTTAAATTATTTTCTTTTTCACCAGAGTCCGAATGCGTTCATTTCCTATATTTTCTCTGTACCAACAACCCGCAGTATAACTCAGGATAAAGCAAACAATGCCTTTTAAAATTAATGAATTTCCATATCCACTCCAACTATCGCATCGGCGTTATTAACCGAGCTCCCACCGAAATAAAAGCACAGCAGTGGCAGCGGTGGCATCTGCTGGCTTTGTCTTTCTCTGTCCCTCTCTCTCGGGACAGAGAGATTGCATTCGAGAGACGACGAAAGGCTCTCGGGTCCTCTTTAACGAGATTTCGTGTAAATAAAGCAACCCTCGACAGCGTCCGAAAGAGTGACGTCAGGCGAGTGGTTGCTAAAGAAATCGTGATTTCCAACTTGAACAGTATCTTCGCCACCACATTTATAAAAGCCGAAAAACCACTTGTTTAATAATTACCAATACTCTTCTTTTCCCTTTATACTATCAGCCCCACCCCACTATATTTCGCTTCCTGCATACACCTACATACAGTTTCCCCGACTACGTCAGCAACGAATAGTGTCGGGAGCGAAGAGTAATGGACGCTGCCTCCTTTAAAAAAGACCACGCTGCAGTGGCTGATAAAAGAGCGACCGGAGGGCAACCGCTTCTCTCACCGCGGCGATTGATGTTGCGCTCTCTCCTTCGACCTAAGATAAGTCCCCGCCGATTCATGCACACGCGATGAAATATTCACACGATTGGAAAATATACCTACCGCGCGTGCTAATAAAACAAAGTACAAAAGCGTCGTGTCAAGTGGCCCCATTCATATCCCGGGCGCGGACTCGAGTACCGCGCTGTCAGTGCGCGGATTGGCAGGCGCGCGAGGTGTTCTTCTTCTTTTTTCCTTCGTCTTTGTTCCGTCACTGATTTTTTCCGGATATAGATTGGGTGCGTGCTTCGGAGGCACTTAACACCCTTCGTGTATACCAAATCCAGAGAAAGAAAGAAAGAACAAACCTGACGGTGCCAGTAACACCATCGCGAAATAAAAATTCCGATGCATATAAAAGCAGCAGTAGCGCAGCGGGTGACATACTTTCGATAAGCGATAAACCGATCCCACGCTGTGTCTATACGCGAGCGACTTCTGCTGAGGCTGTAGTCGTCACTCGAGTGCCAAGAAAATCTCCATTTTATTATCACGATCATTTGTCACCGAATCGAGGATGTTTTTATCTCTCGGTATCCAACTGCATAGTAGCGATTGGTAATGAGCTTGCGCACTCCACCCCACGAATAAAAAGCTCCCCGTAATCCGATATAACCGGATCGGCGCGAGTAATACGATATTCATAACGAAATTACAAGCCATCATATAATAACACGACGGAATCGATTGCGCGCGTGCATCTCTCTCTCTC
>JAPYZO010006637.1:0-11678 GCA_030522905.1 Torymus flavipes | reverse complement strand
AGGAGCCAAAAAACGGAGGAGATGAGGAGGAGCCAAAAAATAGTAGTGAGGAGGAGCCGAAAAAAAGCAGTTATAATTTCTGGATAATTTGAGGAGGAGATAGTAGGAAATTACAATTTTTGTAAAAAACGTATAACGAATCACATTTTTACGTTATTTTGAAGAGGATTGAGGAGGAACCACATTACATTTTTGAGGAGGAGCCGATAAAAAACGATTACAAATTAAGACAAAATTGATGAGGAGCCAAGTGGTAAGACGTTTTATTACAACTATATAATATAGGAAGATATATATATATATATATATATATATATAGCTTCCTATATTATATAGTTCTTGTCAGGTGGCGCTACCTACTAGACGCCACTGGCACTCTCTCGGTGCCCGCCCGGCCGATTCGTCAGATCATGGACGGCACCCGACCCGAGCGGACGTACTCACGCGAGCTCCCAACTTGCTCTCTATCAAATAAATTAGTTAAGTGTTTCATATATTAACACAAGTGTTTATTTATTTAAAACCTCCATCACAACTAGACTTTACAGTTCTAAGAAAAAGCTTCCGACTCGGCGCCCCCTTAACTACGTATCTTAACTGCGTATCTTACTACGTAGAAGGAAAGCAATAACTATTAAAGTATCCAAAAACTGTCGGAGGTGATTTCCTAACTCTACATTATTCTTTTATTCATAAGAAAAGGAACTTTAAATAAAATGCCCTGTCAATTGTATCGATTTAATTTCAAAATAAATGTTAAATTTTCAGAAAAAATATAGAAATTTAAAACTACTTTTTAAAATTGGGATTCGCAGAAAAAATATGTACTTTTTACAATTATTACATTAATTTTGCAATAAGCTGCACTATTTTCGTTCGGTGGTAATGGGTGGATAGAACATACAGTACACACACAATAGAAATCATAATGAAAATTACGATTATTTATTATAAGTGTGGGAATGACTTATTTTATCAAAACAGTCACAATAGTTCATTATAAAAATTATTGTAGTTTTTTTGATAATTCAAGTCTATTCCACACTTACAATAAATGCCCGAAATTTTTACTGAGCTATTCTTTGAGTATAGATGTGATCTGGTGTTATAAAAACATACAGCATAATCTGTGTAGAAAGTGTAAATTGCAAATAATGTATAAGTGAAGCTAGCAAAAATGATGTAGTATTGAGATCCCAAGAACCGATTTAGTCGGACGTTTCATGTGTTAATATTTGGTGGCTGTGCACGAATGTAATGTGTACTAATAAAAGTGATCCCGCGGTGTGAGATCAAACCTAGAAGGATTTCCAATACCCTTATAATGTGTAATGCTTATTACTAAAATTACTATTTTCCTTAAAACTTTAATTTTGATTGCGTGTAAAAAATAAAAACACGTCAGTATAAACACAAAAGAAACCTTCACAAAAATTACGATTATTTATTGCAAGTGTGGGAAAGAGTAACATTATCAAAACCGTCTATTTTACGCTTACAACAAATGCTCGTAATTTTTACAGAGCTTTTCTTTGTGTATAAAAGTGATCTAGTGGTATAAAAGCATAAACCATAATCTGTGGTAAAAGTGTAAATTGTAAATAATGCATAAGGGGGGTTTCATCACAGTTAGCCCTGGCCGGTAAGAGCGGGCGTCTAAACCTCACCTTTTAAGGGCGTGCATGCGGCATCAAAATATCCTTATAGACAAAACATTGTATATGCTTTCGATATATTTTTTCGTTAGCTTTCTCATGACGAAATTTGGTAGTGATAATTTTTACGTTTTGATCCTGAAAAGACGTAAAACGTGTTATACCTCGAAAATACCAAAAAAGTCCTTTCTAAAAAATAGCTATTTCGACGAAACAATACCTGATCTTTCAATCTAGCCTATTCGAACAAAATATTATTAAGGTACTTTTTGAGATATAACTCGTTTTATATTTTTCGAAAGGCCAAACGTATAAATTATCAAAAATAAATATCACCACGAGAAAGCACACGAAAAAATATGTTGATTATGAAAACGTATGCGGTGTTTTTTTGATAGGCGTATTTTTATTCTGCAAGCTCGCCCTTAAAAGATGAGGTTTAATCGGCTGATCCTGCCGGCCTGGGATAATTGAGGCGAAGCGCCCCATAAGTGAATGGGCGTTATGTGCATAGGTGGATGAGCGAGAGTGAAACACGTGATCGCAAAAATTATCTAGTACTGGAAAGTGAGATCCCAAGGGCCGATTTAGTCGGACGTTTCATATGTTCATATTTGGTGGCTGTGCGCGAGTGTAATGTGTACTAATAAAAGTGATCCCGTGGTGTGAGATCAAACCCAGAAGGATTTCGAATACCCTTATAATGTGTAATGCGTATTACTAAGATTTTAATTTTTATTGCGAGTAAAAAATAAAAACACGGCAGTGATAATGCGGGCGTAAAACGTACGGTATAAACACAAAAGAAACCTCTATTTTACGCTTACAACAAATGCTCGTAATTTTTACAGAGCTTTTCTTTGTGTATAAAAGTGATCTAGTGGTATAAAAGCATAAACCATAATCTGTGTTAAAAGTGTAAATTGTAAATAATGTATAAGTCAATGTGCGTTATGTGCAGGGGTGGATATATGCGTGAGTGAAACACGTTCTTCCGAAAATTATGTAATGGTGGAATATCGGAATCCGAAGACTTGAAGGTTTGAAGGTTTCTGAAGTTCATAATGTTTATAAAAGCTATGTATCTCTATAAATTTCAATTTAAAAAATAGTTTCAAATTTGTTGTTTTTTTTTATGAAAATTTATCGTTTATTTACAATTTAAATTAATATAATTGGCGGAGTCAATAATTTACGGGTTGTTTATTTTCTTATAATGGAATTATGTTTTTTTTCATGTTTAATTAAATTTTAATGTTGAATTTAAGTTGATAAATAAAAGTAATTTAGGAAATGGTTTCACTTGGTAGAACAATCAGTATTTATCATATTAAAGGTAGCAAAAAGTTGAATAAGCAGATATGAAATGATGAGCTTATTAATAATTACAAGTAACATATAAAATATTCCACATATGTATTTTTAATAGATAGCTCATTGATCAAATACTTCTACATAGCTTTTTTAATGATAGCAACTAGATTTAGGAAACCGGTAGGGAAGCTTCGCGGTTAACGCATATGCATGAGATCGGTGGATCTTCAATAAAGTAGCTCTGAAATAATGGGCAAATAATGCGTACATACGGTAACTATATTATATCAACTATTGGTTGGGATACACTTGTGTGAAAATCTGCAGCCAAAGATAAACTTTTACAACAAAAACAATTTTATTTAGCCAGGAGATTCATATATTTACAGTACAATAGAAACAATTATTATAAATAAATATATCACAACAACAAAATGTGATTAGAAATGAAAATTTAGTTGCTTAAAATGCAAAACGAGTGATTTTATTTTTTCTTACCTCAGTATTAATACTTGCCGTCAAAATGAAATCTTCTGTTTAAAAATATCGGAATAGGTCAATTATTTAATTAAAGTGTCAAATAATGCTTTAAACTAATTTATGAGAATATTCGATGAAGAAAATAGTAAATAGTTGTGTAGAGTATGCTCGCTTAGAAATCCCTACGAAAAACCTTATGTGCATAATATATTTGTGAAAAAAATAACTATGTGTAGAGTGTGTCCGTGTAGAGAATAGTTGTGTAGAGTAAGCGCCTTTAGAATTTTTCACCTAAAAGCTTATGTAGAGTATGTCAGTGTAGAGAAAAACTGTGTAGAGTATACTCGTGTAGAAAAATGCTGTTGTGTAGAGTGTAAATGTGTAGAGTATAGGCGGTGCCGTATATATACCCGAACTCAACGATTCGAGAAGCTTCCAGAACATTTTGCTCTGCTATTCCCACCTTGGCCCCTCTCTTACAAACAGAAAAAGATATAATTACAAAAAGGCAAGAGAAACGGCCACCAGATTGGTTAAAGTATAAAATACGGACGTAACAGAGTATAGAGCATCTGGTGACCGTCTTACAAAGTGACAAATTAAGTAAATTGCATCCCTGTGATGCTTGGAAACTCATGGAAGTTTCTGGAAGGTTCTCGAAGTTCTTATTGTTTCTTACGCAATTGCGTGATATCAGCTGCCTGCTATTAATGAATGAGCGTGTAGTACGAGTGTTTATACTACAGTGTGTTTATAAACACTCGCACGTACTCGAGAGAATATTTATGTTTACTGTTTATATTTATATTTTCGAGGGCAAGTAGTAAGGCAATTTATGCATATATACATACACAAAAGAAATTTATGAACAAACAATTTAAAATTAATAAACTTCCAAAAGAATATAGCACGCTGATTAATAATTTCGAATTTCTATCTCCTTCCTAGTATGAAAATGACATTCAATAGTTGAATAGATATCAGGAGAACACGTTATGATAGGTGTGGACCTTTTGTATATGTCGAAAAGCCCCCACCAAAACACCCCCACCAATACGCTGTTCACCTAATACCTGTTCTTGTTTCAAAACTCGTCGGAGTGGGCTGCACCCCACCTACTCACCAAACCAATAGTTTTAGTATATAGCGACACACACGTCCATTGTTACGCGAATACATAAACACACACAAATACACTAATGATCGGTATATAAAGGGAAATGCTAGTTACATTGACGAACGGATTACTCTCCGTAAGACCCACGAAGGGAAAAACACAGATCTTGTAAGTGTTCATTGTTGTTAATTTTACATGTTTATAATTAAGTTGTAATATACGTTGATGTTAAAAAGTTGTATGTTGTTCGTTGTCACTAGCTGCCTGAAGAGGGACATAATAAAGATGTCCGAAACGTTGTTTAAAACAATTGTTGTTATTCACCACCTCTACACAACAAAATTTGGTAGTAATTTTGGTGAATAGCTCATTTAACAATTTATCAAACCACTACCATTAGCTTCTTTCACCGATATTATCTTACAACGTTTGGTCTTATTCACGTTATCAAGTGCATACCACCAGCACACCTTAATCTCATCGCTCATTCATCTTCGAGGAGCTGAACACAAAATCTACTGGACGCAACACGTATAGCAACTCACCACTCTACCATCATGGAATAACCAAACACAACACGTCAAACCAGCGAATAATCAAAACAAAACTACTATTTCATTTTTTGTAAAAACGAAAAGATGTTAAACTTAATTTTGTTATTCATCTTTTATTTCTAATTTTTAGTTTCGACACAAAATAGAAATTTTACCGTAAAACAAAATTGATGTTTAACAACATATACTTAAAAGAACAATGTAAATTTTTAGAAAAATGCCGGTTTTATCGTATTGTTCCAAATCATCTCAATTTTATTACAAAAAACATAAAAAATAATCAAATCTTCTCGAATACCGGAAAATTAAAACAGCAAAAAATTATAAATCACAAAATGACACGTTTATTGAATAATGAAATTATAGATTTACATACAAAAATTACATATCAGAAAAAAGAAGTCAAAAAGCATTGTCTCTTGTAGAAAAAGTAGTAGGAGTCGACATAACCACTTTATTTACCGATTATTACAACTCAAAACTTAAATTCATTACGCAAAAATTCAAGAAAAAACTGGAAAATAAACTCCACGCGATATACTTTCAAAAATATAAGCATGTTTTGGAAAAAGATAAATACAGTGCCAATCCGTTGCGATATATAGAGTTCAACACCCAAAATATTAACACACTGGGGATCCACCCCGATGATTCTATGAAGAAAGATGACAAATGGTGTGTTAATCGTACGGACGTTGAACTGCCAAATTATGTTTACGACACTTTAAAACTTGGCGAAAAGTTTAATTTTAACAATAAGTTTGATGACAAACTTGCAGCAACGTATGTAAAAATCTTTAAAATTTTCACAAAAATGTATCCGATACCGTCTGAAATTCCAAAAATAAGAGGAATGTTTTTAAACACGATTAAAAGAGTTTATAATAAAGACTTGTCTATACATTCATATTTTAACAATAGATTTAAAATGGATTTAGCTAAAACAAAACAATTTATTAAAAATAACTCTGATATCTTAATCACTAGAGCTGAGAAAGGAAATGCCACCGTCATCATAAATAAAGTCACTTATAACCAAAGACTTGAAATTTTGTTTGACGACGAAAAATACTATCAGAAAATAAAATGTAATCCTAATCTCAAACCCGTTATTTTATTTTGGAAATGTTGAAGATGTGTTATTATGTGTACACAAAAATTAAATAGATGAAACATTACACATTTTCAATAATTATCATAAGAATCTTCAATTTACAGTCGAAAAATTGCAGAGCAATAGTATTAGCTTTTTGGACGTTAAGATTATTATTACCGAACAAAAGAAAATTATAACAGATTGGTACAGAAAACCGACTTTCTCAGGTAGATATTTAAATTTAAATTTACATCATCCGACTAATAATAAAATAGCCATAATTTATTGCTTGATTGATCGAGCTATAAAATTATCACATAATTCCTTTCATAAAAAGAATATTGCTTTTATCATGAATGTTCTAGCAAAAAATGATTATCATACTGATTTTATCGAGTTTTATATCAAAAAAAGATTAAAAAAGAGTTATAGCACAATAAATACTCAACAAAATTCAAGTAATGGAAACAAAAATTTTATTTGTCTACAACAGCGTTTCTCTATAGTAAAAAATTAATTATTACAAATACGTATTTATTTTTTTGATAGACTAACAGATATATTAATATAAAAAAATTATTATATAAATTGATTTACAGAACCTCCGAGGACATCTTCTCAACAAGACTCAGCCGTTACTAGAGATCCTATTTCCCCTTCCCCACCGTCGTTAGTACAGCAGCCACAAACATACATCCAAGTAAGAAAAGCCATTTTTTTCTTATTTTGATATAGAAATTATATTAGAATGTTGGATAAGCTACATGCGACTTTACTGCTTTTATATTTTTCTTAAAATATAAAAGTAACATATTTCACAAACGGTTTCTTAAAGATGGTTTGATTTATTGAATATATATTAACATATATAGCCAAACTGAATACTGGATAAAGTGCACCTATATTTAAATATTTACATTCGACATAATTACAATATGATATTGAAGAAAACAAAATATGCGAATGAATATACGGAGAAATCCCAATACTTTCAATTATCGCGTAAGTTTTTTATACTTATTTATTGTTCCTTTTAGCTTGTAGCGCAAAACTCAAAAACTACACTGCCCATGAGTGTAAAATCATCAGTCGAAACCAAAAAACAAAACCTAAGATTAATGTGAGCGTGCAACGCACGGAGGAGCATAAGGATGTACCAAACTGTCTAAAAAAGTACTCTTTGCAAGATAGCTTTTTAAAATTCTGTACATCCCATGCTACGCCGTGCAATGCACACTCATATCGCTTTCAGTACTTGTTTTCTAGTTTGTATTAAAGATTACACACATTCTTATTCCGGGACTTTGTATGGTGAGCTAATAGGAACAATGAATTTCTTAGAAAAACACTAAATAATAGTTAAAAATTTATGGATTTGCCCGTATGAATGTTTTAATTAATAATATCCCCTACATATTAATATCCATGCAACGCTCGGATGAAACGCGAAAAATGGAAAGAGATTGATAGTTGTGTATTATTAAGGAGTAGACGAGGCATAGAGAACAAATGAAGGCTGAAAATTTTTTTATTGATATACATTATATATTCTAATTACAATAATAATAATAAAATACAAAAAGAAGAAAACATTTTATAATGAGTCTCATAATTCCTAACAGTAAACGGTGAGTATATGAGTGATAAATGAGAATAAGTATGGCATGAATTTTGTATGTACAAGTGATTACATGATTAGAATGCTTCTCGAAATTTAAACACATGTTGGTGGAATAATGATGTGGCTTCTCAGTTAATGATGAAATTGTAGAGAGACATTTTGAAAGATGCTATGGTGGGCCTATCACGAATGGTTAATGGTAGTGAGTTCCAGATGCAGGTAGTTGTGACATGGAATAAGTTTCCTAGTGCTTCACGGTCGTACTTAGGAATAATTAGCGGCTTCACTTTTCCCGTGGTAGATGTGTTACTGACCTTACGAAGAAAGAAATTGGCCAGATAATTAGGCTGGCAACTCGAAATTCTTTTATAAAACATAGTGGCAGCAAAGTAGAGTCACCGATCAATATGTGTGGTCCAGCCCAGTAGACGCCTATAATGAGGGATGTGCTCGTCTATTTTAACACCATAAATGTTGCGGATTCTCGTTTTTATTAATCTTTGGAGCATGATATTCTGATCCTTAGAGATGTTACAATATGCCAGGAAGCAGGAGTCGATAAGAGGCTGAAGAAATGCTTGTATTAAATGCTTCCTCAGCTTGAAGATGGTATAGCTCTGAGGAGACGAAGTCGATACATTAGAGTATTAGCTCTTTTGTAGACCTCATTGACATACAACTTCCAGCATATGCTGTCATCAAGCAACAGCCTCAGGTTACGGATAGATGGGCAGAATTTTTTCCTAGTATCGCCAATCAAGATGTCGGAAATTGAGATGATTGGTTGTGGCTCAACTAGCTATGCGACTGGTATTATTGCATATTTTTTCAACTAGAAGACCTAGTTCATTCAGATGATATTGTGCATGTATCTGAAGATCATCCGTATAACGGATATGGGAGATAAGGGGGTCAAGGTAGAGACTTATGTAATTTACATATAGACAGAAAAAAGTGGCCCCAAGACAGAGCCTTGTGGCTCTCCCATGTTAAGGGAACGGTAGGAAGAAGTAGTCCCATTTTTTCCCTTAAATAAGATACGATATATGTCAATGCAAATTTAGAGAATCCGTAGTGCTCCAGTTTATGAAAAAGTAGCACGTGACATACAGATTCAAATGCCTTGCTGAAATCACAGAGAAACAATAGAGTGACGTATTTTCGGTTGATTTCAACTCGGATATCGTCTGTGAGTTTCATAAGAGCTGTCGGGGTACTATGGTTTTCTTTTAAAGCATTTGAACTGTCTGTACAAAGTCGAGTATATTATACGTGGCAATGTGAGCGTTGATTTGTTTATGTACTATGTATTCTAGAGCTCTTGGGTGTCTGTACCTTATTCAATACATTTACAAGTGACTTTTTCCACTCAGAAGAAAAGACTGATTGCTTAATTGATGCATTCAAAAGTTCCCGGAGATGGGGAGCCATTGACTGCAAAGCAGCGGCAATGAAACATTGAGGGATGTCACCTGGCTCTCTAGCTTGAGTTGTAAAGTAGTTGTTTGGACTATAGTTCTGTAAGGTAGACATCGATATATGAAACCAGGGGATCATGACACACCGATCAAAGGAACTCATTCAGCCACTCGACCGTAAAGTCATGAGGCCTCTTTTCTTTTGGTGGAACAACGTTCAAATGCCTAAGTTCTTTCCATAGCGTATGTGGATCTGTAATGGGTGATAGTCGTGTACAGTAGTATTCAAGTCTGCATGATTCTATGATTTTGTGTGCATGATCCCTAGCTTCACGATAGAGTTAGTGCTGGTAAGGTTTTTTCGTACGTCAATATATTCTCTTAAGTCTGTCTCTTTCTGAGATGAGGTTTTTGTACGTTACGTGTACCAAGCATGATTATGTTTACTGGGTGAATGGTTTTGTTTGGGACCAACCGATCAATGGCAGATATAAAATTGTCGCAAAGTATTGACAACCTTGATTCCGGCAAATTAGAACTCACAGACGAATCACATTTACGAAGATAGTCATTTTAAAGGTTTAGTGATTACTTTAGAGACTGAAATATCTGTAATGGCTTTGATGATGTGTTAATTATCAATGCAATATGTATCTGATACCCAATAGTTAAGTATTATGTCGTGCTGGTCTATAACGCAGAGGTCTAGCGAGCTGCCTGCATCTCTATAATAAGTATCTCCATGAAGTACAAGTTTAAGAGAGTTTTCATAGTGGCGATTTCGCATAAACACTGCATCAATTTTTTTTTTAAGACTATATCAAATGAGTCACAGATTTAGGTTGAATTAAAGTCACTTATTATAACTTTAGTACTGTAGTTTTGCATATTGACAGTGAGGTCGTCTATGAAATTGCTTTTGTCAATAAATAGGGCATGAGGAGGCGTATAGGTAACCGCTGCAAAGAAAGGAGGAATACCTTCACCGTTTCCTCACAGAGTATGGTACTCTGGCGTGCCAAGCTTTCATGCCCACTCTTCTGTCGATGAGCAAATAAATTTAGATGTGAGAGAATTATGTATAAAGAGTGCTATCCACCACCATGTCTATTTCGATCTTTATAAAAACAAGATATAGTCTCCCAAGGATAATAGATGCTCCTCTTGCCGTTTAGTGCGCTTAGTCTCACTGCTGATTGGCGATTTGATGATGATGAACGGGAGATACATGAGTATGAGACATAAAACGATTTACTGTATTTATGTTTGGAATGACAGATGTGGAAGAGCATACTATAGATGGGAGTGACAATATTGATCGATGAGGATGAGTATGTAATTTAGATGAATTAATATAGTGCTCTATTTCTCTAGACTCTTTAAAAAATAGGAGACTAAGGATTTTTTTTTACTATAATATTTACGATATTATCGATAATATTTACCTATAAATTCTGCTTACGAGAATATTACGATATAAATTAATATTTACGATAATAATTATGCTCTTTAAGTGATAGCAAGTAAACATCAAATAGGTGCATACTTGAATCTGTGTCAAACCTTAAGAGGTCAGACACCTTTAAAATTTTCCTTATAAAATGACCTGAAAAAAATAAATTTTTATAACTACAAATATGTAGAAGTAATATTTGAAAAATATATTTAATTGAATAAAATGAGACCATAAGAAAATTTTTTTATCTATTTTATCCCAAGGTATGTTCATTTCAAAATTTTTGCTCTGCTATCGAATCCAGGTTCAGGAACTGCATATATTTTAAGGAGAGAGTGATGCAGGCGTGTTAGCTCGATCTCGAGCTAGACAGCGCACGATGGTCGGCTGAATGCCAACGGTGAGCTTGCCTCGCATCAAGGATGCTCAGAGCGCAAGGAAGCGCTGCAGAGCGCGGGGAGATCGGCGGAGCAAGAGGCGCTCGACGCCGATAGATGAGTTGGATGGCGAACAGCGTTGCTCGCCAAGGGCCGCTGCCCTCATAGCGGCGAGGTGGTGGACGGCACTCTAGGAGGATGTGCGGGGATCGGCGGAGCAAGGACGCTCAACGCCGATCGGTGAGCTGGGTGGCGAGCAAGGTCGCTCGCTGAAGGCCGCTTGTCCAAGTGGCGCAGGATGATCTTGTAGGCAGCTGAGAACGTTGGGCAGAGAGCGCCCACAGAGGCGAAATCCCTCAATGCCGGTCGCTGGTACCGTTATCCACCCGAGGAGGCTTCTACGTTGGGTGTGGAGAGCACTAACCTCCACACCTAGTTTGTACGGATGTGCAAACGTGAATTGAGCTCGGTGTACAAGACACGCTGGCTCGTCTAGAGGAAGGTCGTAAGGTGAAAAGGATGAGGAGTGGGGAGATCAGGAGTGATCCCGTTTGCAAAAGCAAGGCAAGAATAGGAGACCTTAAACTTCG
>JAPYZO010006633.1:0-14062 GCA_030522905.1 Torymus flavipes | reverse complement strand
TTACTGGTTTTAAATAAATTAGTGTCTCCAGCACTACGCGCAGTCGATAGTTATTTTCTTTGAAGTAATGCGATTATTTTCATACACCAGCAACGAAAGAAGGCATTTTTCCCCTTATATAATAAACCTTGAGATACGAGCTATTTGCTGAGGTGATTATTATAGTTTCATATATTATGCTTAGTTTTGGTAATATGAAAAGATTATAGAATAGTACGGCCAAAACTGTCCCAGTAATAAGTCCTTTACCTTCTCCATTCCCATGTATTCCTTATAGCTTGTCAAAACCAATCAAAGCAATCGGCCTCGATGCCTTTCCGATATCTCAACCGATCAAGCCAATTCCAAACCGTCATATACCAAAAACTCGCACACGTTTCAAACACAGCTCTCCACTCTTGGCACGACGAAGAAAAAAACATCTCCGAATCATTCTATAAAACACGCAGTTATTTCCTTCGTTCACGATTACGGGGCCTCAGAATTTGTGTCGTGGTAATCGTCGCGAGTTTGTTAAAGAGAGACGCGCGCGCTCGCGCGCGTAAATCGAAATTCTAGAGGGACAGGTTTACGCGCTCGTAGAACGAAATTGGATTTATTCATGAGCGGCCGATCTTGCGCCGGAGAAGGAAAATATTTGTCACTCGCTGCGCTGTTTCTCTCAATATCTTCGCGCGTTTTGCATGAGGAGAGTCGAGCAGCGGAATAAGCATTATATTATGCGTGCCTGTTCGCGAGGTGCAGACGTTGTTAGTCTGGGTCAGTGTTGTGCTCGAGGTTACAGCTATAGTATGGAAGACAGCGAGGTGAAGTCTGTTAGTCTGGTTCAAGATGGCGATACGGGAACGTTTATGAAGTTTATTGGTCGGATGGATATGGTAAGTAATAATGGCTTTTTAAATTATCATAGTAAAAAGAAGCAAAAATACTTGAATTTATTGAATACTTCATACCGGCGAAAAATCGGCATGGATAAAATTACCATACGTTCATAAAATTATAACGAGTAAAGCTATAATAATATAATCTGCAACAGATTATATAAATAAACATTCATGACTCTAGATTTATAATTCTAACTCGTCCTCTAAACTAGGTATTAACCGCTTAAAACCACCACCAAGCAAAAGAAACCTAGTAACGAAATTTCACCGAATTTCAATTCTCAATTCTACACAATCATGAAAAAAAAAAATAAAACTCCAACCATCAACAATCCAATTTCCACTAAACAGACTCCCGCGCGCAAATCGCCGAAATGAAGCGTAGTACATAGGTGGCTGCTAAGTGCGCAGCACGCTACTTATATATACGATTCTCAAACGCGAAATAAGCGCTCTATTCTCCGAAAAACGGCTAAATTTAATATCCACCGAAATTTCATTTTCGCGTGCAGTACAGTGCCAACGCCGCAAACTGCGTAGTTTCTCAAACAGGGCTTGCAAGCTCTGGTGTAAACCGTGCGCATCGCGACGCGCACTTGTAATCGAATCAAGCGCGCGAGCTCGCTTATTTGAGTAAGCGTAACGAATCGCGGTGAAAATTCAACAAAGCCGAAGAAAGCCCGCGCAGCGACGCACTTATAGGTATATGATGTGGATCTCTTTTTCGGCCATCGATCGTATTTGTTTGGATCTTTTATTTGTCTGGCTTTCCGTGAAAGCCATGCGGTGGTCTATTTCGTGCGCTAGGGTTTAGTGAATTGGCACGTACCTCGTATGGAAATTATTTATTATTAATTTCGGATATATATACACCTGTAAAATTGGCGCGTTATCCTAACCCATGTGTGTAGGGAACGGGAGAAAAGTGAAGTGTGTATGCGGAGGGTTAAATAATTAATTATAATTAAATCATTTTCGTATAACTAAATTTTTCTCGCTCACATTGCATCGAGAAAAAAAATATGCGGTAATCTGCCCTATATGTAAATAATAACTATTCACTCTTCCTTTTAAATACTAAATTTAAACTATAAGTCATAGCAAGTCCCTAATATACCCAAAATATGCCCGCACAAAAATTAATACCATGGGCAACATACGGGGGATATCATGGAAAGTTATAATGGGAACATCTTGGCAACATGTTGCCAACATCTGTGATAAACAATTTCCAATATGGTGCGGACATTTCTCGAAATGCGTTCAACCCACAGCTTTTCCCAGATGTAGCCAATTTTGCATCCTTAAAAGTCTTAGAGAACCATTGTCAAGCTTTCTCCAATATATTTTTACTGTTTTCAAAATACGTTAATATATTTTTTATAGCCAAAGTACATAATTATAAAATTTGCCTCACAATGGCTAGATATATATTTTACGATTGCATCGTTATTACCACATCAAGTCGGATACACTTTTACGAAAATTTCCAAACCAATATTTCCAAAGCCCCGGCACACATCTGCCATCCTTTACCAACCCTGATTCATCACATTTCTCCTTCGCAAATTTTCCATCATAATATCGATCGTCGCAATACCCGCGATCCCCATCAACAAACACACTCACTCGATCTATTTTTCGCCCTCTCCGCTCTTTTCGGAACTCGATCTATTTCCATCCGCACCGAATCATCGATAATCGGCCCCGCTTACACTTACTTTTCACCTCTCCACGCGTGCGGCGCCAAACTCCTTCGTTCCCCCAAACTTTATGATCTTTTATATTCCTCCTCGCTCTTTCGAAAAAAGAAACCACCGTGATATATGTATACACGATTGTGTCTAGCCGCACGGCGCTCCTCTGTATTTGTTACCGGCGTGCGCCACAGGGTAAATAAACTTTCCAACTCTGTGGAAAAATTCTCGTTTGTTTTTCCCCACCCTGATGAAAGGAGAACGAGGGACCCTCGAATTCGTGCAACTTTGACTCATTAATAGGCGAGCGCGCAGCGCTGTGAAAATATACACAGCGGCTGTAGCGCAAATGTGATAAAGGAATAATTGGGTGAAGAAGAGCATGAGCACGCGCGCGCGCGCGAGTGAGAGTATAGTATAAGTTCTTTGAATCTCGCGCGCGGACTTAATATAGCCGGGAGAGAGGGGGGTTATCAATATTTGAGTTTATTCGCCGCCGCCGGCCGTCTAATTGCGGAGAGCGGCTAAATAAATGGGGCTCATAAGTAATTGATGGTAATGGCGGGACGGCTGTTTATAAATAAAACGCGCTACGCCGCTCCGGTGTTACTATATTATAGGTAAACGAATCGAATGCGAAGTGTGTATAATATCAACGATTGTTATGTTTATGGGTTGGAAATTTTTCGAGGAACATCGCGGTGAAACATAAGTTTTGAGATGTTGCACAATGTTGCGTTTGCTTTTGCATACTGATGGAGCACTTTGTTCTCGTGGTAATTGTCATTATACAGATTATCTTCTAAGGTAACAATAAAGTTTTGCTCCTCGTTGGAATGTAAAACGTTTTTTTGTTCACTTATTCTATATAGCTCGCAATCAAAAGTTATGAAATATGTCGAAATTCCATATACAGGCAGTTTACGTTATTGTCGGCAACAGTTTTTTGCCTTCTCAACGAATTGTCAAGAAAATCATAATATTTGTGTTTCTAAAACTTTTATTTTTTACCGCCTAAACTTTAACAATTCTGTATAAATATATGAGAAATCAACAAACGTATACAAAATTCATCCTCAACGCCACCTCACTTCCCTGATAAATAGAGAAATTGCACGTCCCCTAATCACAAAGCAAACGTAGTCGAACCCCTGTATACGAAATTACCAGCGTGTGCACACACCACCGATCACGGTGAAATCGAAATTATAGTATTCGGGTCTGCCAAAACTATTCCAAAAAAAGAAATCACACGCACACGCACACATCAAAGAAAGAAGAAGAAGAAGAAGAAGGAGGAGGAGAGACCACAAAGGGGAGCCCGGCACACGCCACGGTGAATTAGGTACGCGGAGGATCTCGCTCGATTTAGTCATCGATTATCAGTCATAACAGGACGATATAATCCCGCAGAAGCGCCCCCCATCTTCCTTCCTCTCTTTCTTATGCTAGGCCAAAAAAGATGGTGAAAAAAAAGAAGGAGAAGGGAAGAAACGAACGCAAACGAGAGAGAGAGAGAGAGAGAGAGAGAGAGAGAGAAGAGGAGGACCCCCCACTAAACGAGAGCAAAAAAGGGGCAGCAGGGCCCGAGGAAGAGAGAGAGAGAGAGAGTAAGAGAGAGCTAAAACTAACGACCCGCGGCGGTGGAATGTAAAAAGTCCTCCTTCCCCCCCCCCTCTCTCTCTCTCTCTCTCTCTCTCGCTAAAACAAAGAGCGGGCGCGTATATCCTTCCCACGGATTCTCGAAAAATATCTTCTTTCTGCCCTCTCTCTCTCTCTCTCTCTCTCTCTCTCTGCTCACCTCGTGTTCCTCTCTTTGCCTCCTGGGAGTCTCGGTCCGTCTCTCGTAACTCGGTGGACCACCGGGGAATCGCCGCTCGCGCGCGCGCGCCCGCGTATAATACGTGTGTATGTACACAGAGAGAGACCGGACCGCGCGCGCGCTTGGTAATCTCGCAGCGTAGTTCCACGAAAAGGTTCCGCGCCTCCTAAGTGGTTACAAGCTCGACTTTGCGCTCGCGCGCGCGGCCTTATTGTTCTCTCCTCCCTCCTATATATACTACTACTTGGACCCGGCGCGCGCTCTTTATATATACTATATGGCATTCTTATACGCGGCATGTGTGTGTGCGAAAAGAGAGAGAGAGAGAAAGGGACTAGATGGGGACGAAGAAGACGCATAATGTATGTATATCTATATATAAAACTTATACCCGTATGTGTGGACGAGTTACGCTCGCGGACGTGTTTATGATGGGTTGTCGGATTGTGCGAGGGGTTGGCGGTCAAGTGTATTAGCGAAGTATAGGAAGTTTAGGGTTCGCGGAGCGAAAAAGTGGCCAAGTTTGTAAAGGAAGGTATTGTAAGGATGGCAATTGTAATTGGCATTTCAGAATGGGGGTGTAGCAATATCAGAAATGTAGGCGAACCGTTTATTATACGCATATTAATATTCTAACTTCGCTAAATTAATTGGAAGAGCTTACTATTTATCGGGGATTTCATCATTTTGACTTCTTGATGTCACTTGCTGCATTTGCTATAATTTGACATGCGGCTAAGTCGCGTGGGTTATACCCTACTTTTGAATTTGTCTCATTATAACAAAATGAAAATGTTCGTGGAATTCTAACCGCAGGACTAAATAGACCTAACATTGTCTTCCCTTGCCATCACACATGAGTTTTGAGAGCTGTATTAGACATACCGAAGAACCACATCGGGACTTTTCAAAGTATTTCAATCGTTAAAATCTTTCACATTAAGTATCCATACGAGAAATGAGGACTATATTGCCAGAACTATAATAACCATATTTTCACTATATTCAAACTTGAATAAAATCTATCTACCTATATGATATCCTCTATACCACATTCCTCGCGTCGTCAAAAATATCATAACAATCTACCAAAAACCACGTCACCCCCATGCCTCTCGCACTTAATCCCAAACCGTCACAACAAAGAAACCGATCCATCGAAAAAAAATAAAAAGCAACCACCCTGTATACAAGAGAATCGTCTTTCGTGCCTATACCAGCTTCCATCATCCATAACGATTCTCGACCAAAGCACCGCCGCTCTTATCTCGTACATCTATACAGGCAGTATATACGCACTTAATACCTCATCGATGACAACGCGCCTGTCATCCGAGCTACGTATATATATAAGCTATAGCGATCATCAGGTATATATATAGTAGCCGAACGAGCGCAGCCTCCGTCATTTTCGGACTTGACGAGGGCAACGAGCATCACCGTCAGGTATAATATGGTTTGGAGAGAAATGGGGAGGTGGTAATTGACGAGAATGGCCGGAAGCTATCGATTATATATCGGAGTGGGACACGACGAGCTATGATGAAAGTGGTAGCCGCGGAGACGAAGGATATGGGTTATGATTTTTTTCTTTTTTTTTATGATTTGAAGGCTTAGGAACGGCTATAAGAGGGTGGTTTGGGACTCGGTTTGGGATGGTTTTATAAGTGATTGAAAATGTGTCTTTTCTTTAACATACGATTCTTAAACATTTTATTTATTTTCCTTATGCTTCAGCTGATGATTAACTTGATTTACTGGAAGACATTATATTTGTTATTTTCAAGAATTATATCTGAAAGCACATTTTAAAACATTTTTGAATATATGTATAAAACTAAATTTCTTAGAGCGTTCAGTTATTTATACATTATACATATTAAGTTTGTAAAGTAATTTTAACAATAAATCAAGAACTAATATACTAATACATATATCACCATACTATATATACCCCTCGACTGCATTCCCAAAGATATGAGACAGGTTTAGATAAGCTATAAAATTCTATTTGTATAAAAAATTTATAAAATATAATGTGTATTATATTTTACACACAGGCTATAAATTTTTGGCCATCATTTCGGCTTAATACACAACAACAGATTGATTCAACAGATAATACACCGAATGAAATATATATCCATTCTATCACACAACGCGCTCGACATTAAATTACAAAATCTCTATACGCACAAACCATTAACCTAATGTTACAACCGTTGCCCTTGGTCCCAACCCTTTCGCCCGCTTAATGACTTCCTAGATATACATATATATCTCTCTTAACAAGATCCCCCGAAATCGCCCATCTTGTAATTGTTCAATATATATACCCTGCTTATATACCTACAGCGCGAGCAGCTATATACAGATGAAGAGATCTCAGATCGACACCGCGATAATACACGCTCTCTCTCTCGGCTGCGCCCGAAAGAACATACCTCTCCAAGAGAAGAACACAACAATGCTGACCTTAAAAAAAAAACGAAGAAAAAAAAGGTATAACCCCCAAAGCCTCGAATGAATTTGCAGGGGTCCTTCCCTGGCTCCACCCACTTGTTGTGCGTAGTCCCCAGCCGTCCTTACCTTTTTTTTTCTTCGACGAGCTAGCGAGGAGAACGAGAAGCGAGGGACAGAGAAAGAGAGAGTCTAGGGGACTAATTAGCGTGTAAGCGCGTAATCCGGGGATTAGGATCTTTCGGCGCGCGACGCGCGTGCGTGTTCTTCTCACGCGGCGAGGTCGTGTTGACTCGCTACTTACTGCGCGTGACGTCGTACGTGCAAAGAGACGAGGAAGAGACCGCGTCGTGCGTGTGACGCGCCTTTGTACGTATATAATATGTAACGTGAGAATTTTGTGAAAAATGTAAACAAATGACGCTTTCTGTAGATCACGTCGTTATAACAGTGCGATGAGAGATATCTAATTCAAAAGATATGAGTTTCATATGTAGATTTTGCTATAGAATCAATGCCAAGTCGTCGCCGTGTAAAGCTCGTAATCTTAGAGCTGCTGTCGCCTATATTATATGCACTGTAAATATTCATAAACGCAGGTTTGAAATGAAATTTTTTTTTTGCAAATATATATGTGTACAATTTATAGCTCGTAAAACGCGCACCATTGAGTACATATTTTGGTGAATTATTATGTGAGCCGATCGAACGAAAACGGGAGTGTATAATATAGCCCCGCGGGGCCGCACGCGCGTGCGATAGACGCAAGCAACCACGAGGATATATACAAAAGGATCATGAAACTTATGTATAGATATACCGGAGAGTGAAGCAATAAACTTGTTGAAATTCTTTATTGGCCGTCAATTTGCATACGGCCGAGCAAGTGTATATATAGTTTGCGAATTTTACTTTGTCATGCGTTCTGATATTTGTCCAATCGTAAAGAAAAAATGAAATATCGCGCGATAAATCAGCAAGGATTTTTATGACGCGTTGATTTTATATATATATTCCAAAAGTTTCTTCTAAATTGCACTTTTATTGGCGGTAGTGACGCACGTTATGGATTTTTTTTAGTTTTTTAATTTTCATCATGATTGGAAGCGCCTGCGTGCGAGTTTCGAAATTGATTGCATGTGGGTTGGCGGGTATAGAAGGATTTTGATACGGTGTGTATATACTTCAAACTTTGCTTTTGAAACATGTTGACATATTTAAGTAAGTTGATTGTACTATATTATAAGGCACTTATCAAAAATATTGCGTAAGAATAACGGTTTTTTTCGTTACTATATATAAACTCATGGGACTTCACTTATGAATAAATAATCAATTTGTACAATAAATATTTAATTTTCAATAAAGCTTCAATCGCGCACAATTTAATTAAAATGACTCGTATGCCGATAGTATACCGCGGGAATAATCGAATTATGACGCTCCTTTCAGTTATCTGAGTGATGCACTTGTTTACCTTCCTTATTTAAACTTTACAGGCCTGTTATAGACTTCAAGAATTGTAAAAAATAAATATATAGGATTATAGAGAATAAGGACACAAGTCTTTTCACGCAACATTTAAGATCCTTGTTACGTGCGTAGTAGTAGTTTTAAAATACAGAAAGCCATTAAAATCACTCTGCGAACAATAACACCAATTCGATACAATATATAATGTAAAGATTGTATTTTCCGTGCTTTCATCACATAAGAAACAACATTCGCAAATTGACATCTTCTCGAGTACAATTATTGCCCAATTTCCCTCAATAATTACAGAAACAAATCTCAAAAAGTCTCTATATATCGTACTCCAACGACAAATCTCACCACTTCCCGGTACCACAAAAATTTCCTCCATCCGCACACATACATACACACACACACACACGCAGACACATATATTATACATCACAGAACGAAAACAACGGTTATATATTATATATATCGACGATCGTCGACCTCGTTGCGCGGGGTACACACAAACACACATAGCCGCGCTGCGCGTTGCAATCGTCGGCTCATTACTCACTCGCGCCGCGCATTTTTCCCCGTCGCACATATATAAGCAACCGTGCGGAGCGCTTATCATCGGCGTCGAGCGAGCGAACGATAATTAGCGTCTCGCTTCGTCTCTTCCTCTCCTTTTTTTTTACCAATCAATTTGCGCGCGGGTATCTCGCGCATGTGTGTGCACCCCGCGTCGCGCGTGCAAAGGTTGATGCAACATATAAGTATTATAGCGAGTGTGTGATGAGCTTGCTGTGATGAGCTTGCGAGTGATTATTGGGTCGGAGAGTTGGGTTGGGTGATGAAATTGGTTTTGTGTATACTTTTTCTTTTCGTGGATCGTCGGTGGTTATATAGTGGAAGTGAACCTGTTTAGGAAAACTTGATGTGATTGTAAGTTATACAAATGCGTATCAGTCACCTATAACAAACGAAAGAAAAAACGTCACGTTATTTCGATTCTTATATCGTATCAACGGCCCTTGCAAAGACCATGGAACAGCAGAGATTTTATTGAAACCCCCATTTGGCCCTTGCAAAGACCATGGAACAGCAGAGATTTTATTGAAACCCCCATTTTTATTCAATTCCGTACTGCGCTTTATTAAAAAAAAAATTAAAAACGTATACCGCGATTAATAATGATGTTTATGAAAAAAGACTTTAACTGCAATAAATATAGGTTACCTTCGCATCTTAGTGTAAGTAAGTTATCACAAAAAAAAAAAAAAAAATTGATTAATTTCGAGGTTGCATTCTCGAAATCGAGTTACATTCCTATCACCATCACAATAGCCCACATCTGGGTCCTCGAAAACTGCTAACGCAGCACTTTTTTAAACCAGTCTGCTCCCTCGAAAAACTACAATTTTTATGGATTGAGAGTGTTACTTTTATAAAATTCCTTACACACTTTGCAGCAGCTCAACTCGCTCATAAAGCTCTCGCGCCTTGTGAGCATTTTCTCGATTTATCGCGCATATATAGTCGATTGCGCGTGCAAAATAGCTCGGTGACATGTACGGCCCCGTCGCGGAAATCGGCTGTTGCCTCTATTAGGCACGGTGCCACAGATATCCGAGGCTCCGAACAAACCGAGCGAGGAAGAGTTAATACTTTATATTAGCCGCACTCTTTCGAAATAATAAATAGCCTTCGTCAAATAAGAAGTTTAAGTCAAAAGTTTAAATACTTTTGTATTTTTGAAAAAATTACTTCATGCGCGTCTATCCCAAACATCACCATGAGCTTTCACATTCATCGAGCAACTTGCCATATTCTCCTTTCGTCTCAGTTGCCTCCCGCTCTCCCTTATCTCTGTGCGGTCGCGTTCAAAAGCGCAGCAATATACACGCACACATGGACGCGCACGGACCGCTACGAAAGCCGATACATAAGTGCGGGAATGCCCGCGCGAGCGCCCGAGTGTCTGCCTCCGCCGCCGTCATTCATTCCCACAAACGACACACGAGACTTCGTCCGTCTGTCCGCGCTGGGCCGTTCGGCGAATACCACCTTGCCGCTCGAATCAAATTTAATTGCGCGATGCGCGGTGCTGGTGCTGTTTGTGTGTTTTATAAGAGGTCTATGGGAAAATGGTGAGGAATGGGCTGCTGCTGTTGAAGGAATTTTATATAAGAGTGATTGGGGCTTTGTTTAGTGAAAGCGAGGTCAATTCGGAAAGGTGATGGGCAATTTTTTTTTATAGAACTTGAAAAATAATTGCTGAATTCGAATAGTATGTGCGGAGGCTAAAGAATGACACACCTACATAATGACAGTGATTCTTTACTGCGATCGATTTTTTTTATTCCAATTCTTATTATATTGAAGAAGCCAAGCAGTGTACAATGTATTACTGATGATAGTTATATAGATAATTGTGATTAAGGAATTATAAATTATGTGTATGGTGGAAAAATAGCTTTCCTTCTCGCTTCATTCGCGTTCTTGTGCCAATTGAACGTATAGTAAACAAAACTTTGACAGCTTCTTATCCTTGCATTTTTCGTGTTTTTTGCAAAGCACCCAACATCATGAGTGCCTCAAAGCAGTACATCTGAGTCTGTGAAGACGAATATACTCTGGCGCTTATAATTCCAGTTTTAACAATATTTTGTGTTAAAAACGGAACCTATTATATACGCTCTATGTAATTAGTATTTCAACAATGAAAAATACACAAAATGTTTGTAAAAATTAAATTTAACACAAATCGTGTATTAAAATTTCGGAATTTAACTACACAAATAATTTTAACGCAAATTGAACTTTTC
This sequence comes from Torymus flavipes, assembly GCA_030522905.1. Lineage (NCBI taxonomy): Eukaryota > Metazoa > Arthropoda > Insecta > Hymenoptera > Torymidae > Torymus > Torymus flavipes. Next base: position 2,910 of record JAPYZO010006633.1, on the reverse strand, counting down.
CTCCAATACTGGCTCTTGCAGCTGTAAACATAATAATTACGAGAAGGTGAGCTCACCTTATAGCATAAACTCACCAACTTTCTTGTAGAATCTAGTGGGTGTTTTCTTCTTCCGCCAAGCAAATCCTTTTCAAGTAGATTTTTCTACTTGTTTCCAGAATCCACTTTTTTCAGTGAAAGTAGGAAAGACGATAGGTTGAAAAAAGGAATTTTATAAACAAAATACAGACAGCAATTATTTATAAAAATAATATTCATAAACATTTTATCAATCCAGAAAAAAATAACGTATTTTTTTGATAGGTTAAAAAATCTACTGTGCAAAATGAGACACTTCTCTAATCCTCACAGAAGTTACTAATAACGTTACCAGAGTCTTAATAATGTACATTAATAATACACCTTTCATGAAAAAAGCTCAATTTGTTATTCAATGCAATAAATTAAGCTAAAATATGAATGGAAAAAATTAATATAAATTAAATTCCGCGATATTTGTTAACACCGAGCTAGTTCCATTTTGTCCGCTACTATAATGCCTTTTAAAATTTGTTCAAAATAACTATGCATGTGAACGAATAACTGAATTTATTGTAATAATGGACTCTTAAAATATAGATCAATAACAATATCCCTACAAAAGTTAAAGTAAATCGCGAACGTAGAAATTGAAATCGATACCCGTACTCAAACGCTGATGAAATCATGTGAGGATCGGCTTTTAAAATGAATTTTTCATACCATTTAAATATCTTATCGACGCAAATGTCTAAATCCATACTATCCTGGTTATTTTACCTCCATCCATTTTAATATTCGAGAAAATTCGTTGTCCCATTTTGCCCATATCTTCCATATTTGTCTTCTTATATACAAATAAAATACTAACCTCGACTTTCTTGCAAACAATAAAATCAATAAATTGCAATACCACCTACCTATATCCTCTTTCCAAACATCCATGCCCTCTCCCCCTATCTTTACCAGCAATTAAAAGCGCGCACAAAAGACACTGACCTCTTCCTCCCCTTCCATCCCAACAACAACAACAACCAAATAACCAAAAAAAAACAAAAGAAAATTGCCCCTTTCCGCCAGGAATCCACTTCGCAAGGCCGCGTACAAAAAAAATGACTTAACGAATGCCCGCGGCTCGATAAATCGTCGCGGTGTGGCGAGCGAGCAGTTCCCAAAGGCCGTGCGGAATGTTATCAGGCACTTTACAAAGGATTCCACCGCCGCTCTGTGCGTTGCAGATCGACTGTCACGAGAGGGAAAGAGGGAGCGAGAGGAGGGAAGGGAACAACTACGCGGACTATGCAGCAGCGGAGAGCCCGGGCTTCCGGGAAGGTAGGCGATTACAGTGAACCCCGCAGGCGAGTTTCCACGTAAGAGCGCGCGACCGGCAGGGAGGAAGGAAGAAAGTATGCAGTGTTGTTAATTCTCGTGTGTCTGTGTATATATATATATATGTATAAGTGTGTGAGTAGAGAGGAGGAGGGAAAATTTTGTCCCTGCGGGAATGGTGAGGTAGGTTGTAAGAGGGATTTTTTCTTTTAGGGAAAAGGAGGGTTGAGATTGTTAAAGCCATCGTGGAATTTGAAATCATTTTTCGGGTAGTAAATGCGGCTACAGTTTCAACCAAAATGGTAAAATGACCCACTGCAGTTTTCTACCTTCTTTTCTTCACATTTACTGGCCGCGAAAATGATCTTAATCTTGCACTTACCACCTATTTATTCCGCATTTTAATGCTATTTAAAATAGCTAACCGACGAAGTCATTTTTTATACCGATTTCGGTTTATATCTTATAGAATAAAGCTCTATATAAATAGTGCAAAGACTACTAAATGTTTTTTTAATCCCAGTAAACTATCTTTTAATTGAAATTATATAAGTTTTTCAATATATGAATAAATTACAATGAATATATCTATCTATATATTTTCAAGTACACAATCGCATTGTCCTTCTTCGATCTCGAATCCAAACTCTAAGAAATCAAACACAATTTCTTTTACTCAAACCTCTTTTTACAACATCGACTTCCCCATTGTCGAATAAAGAAAAAAAAGAAAGAAAGCTCCTCCCCATACCCATCACTTACCCCATCACTGTCTTCCTCACCCTCTTATAACCTACACAGCTGTTTACCGGAAAATCGAAATATCGGTGCCGCGCATCTCTCTTTCTCCACACCGCCTTTGACTTGGAGGCATTGCCGTCTCCGCATGCCAGCAGACGTCGCGGTGCGCGCGCGCGGACATCACAGACTTATTATCCCGACGTGCCGGGAAAGTCGCCGCTCGTTAGAGCTGTGTATACATGTATATAGTTGGCTGGCACCTGTTGTCCTCGTCGTTTCTCGGGTAATTATAATTCCACACGCGCGCGCACGCTGCACGGAGGAAAAGTTCGTTGTTGTTGGATGTGTATGCGTGTGATGTGTTTGATGCGGGTGTTTTTGTACTTTCTACGCTGTGATGTGTTTGATGCGGGTGTTTTTGTACTTTCTACGCGCGTTTGGTGGGTTGGCAAGTTGCAAGAGGCTTGTGGTGTTTAGTGGTTAGAGGTTTTTTTATACTTTCTGCTTGTTTGAAATGCTTGAAACAAAATTTTTATTGACTCGATTTAATCCGTATTTGAATACGGACAGTAAAATAATTATATTGAAACTAAAATATTAGATGTAATCGAATGTATATTTCATTGATTCAATAATCAATTCAATGAATTCGATGGAATATACATTCGATTGAATCTGATATTTTCGTTTCCACAAAATTATTTAATTGTTCGTGTTCAAATCTACGGGTTCAATGGGAGTCAATCAAAATTTTATTCTTATTGTTGATATCATATTACAGTTAAAAGCTGAAGTATTTTTCTTATTCTTAGGAGTTGTCAAG
>JAPYZO010006629.1:0-15216 GCA_030522905.1 Torymus flavipes | reverse complement strand
GCACGCGCGACAATCGTCATAAAACCCACCACTCGTCGTCATAAAGCCGCGCGGATCTTTTCAAAATACGATGTCAAAAAGTCTCGCCGGCTCGCAGCGCAGCAAGTAAGTGCAATCCCATTTATTATACGCGTGCATAAACGTCGAGCGCAGGGTCTCATTGTCCGCCGCGCGCGAATTACCGCAGCAAAGAGCCCCCGATTCTAAATAGTCATTAAAGTTATGAAAGCGTCGAGTACGCGGGCCGCGTTCATTCAGACGCGCATTCTTGAATGAACGATTCACCGCGCGCCTTTACGATCGCAGTGCGCGCGCGTGGCGCTATCTCACGACGAGCGCAACGAATTGCTCTAGTGCACGGTGAGCGCGGCAGATGGCAATAGATGGTTGATTGTGAGGTGCAGCTAATTATCGCTTTCTTGGGGTACAATAGGTTAAAGATATTTGAAGGTGTTGTTTGTATACGGTGGATTTGAAAATGCTGGCGATGATTTTTATTTTGAATAAAATAAAGATATCTTTTATAATTTTTATTATTTTTATAACTAAATACCTACTTATTATGTAAATTTGAATAATTGAAATTCACTTCTTCGAATTTAGAGAGATAGTTACGTATTATCATCTCCAGTATAATACAGTTTTTATTTACATATTAATTTAGTGTAGGTGATTGATAATACTATATAATTTATTTAATATGTGATAAAAGGCATAAACCCTCTATCACTTTTTATTCTTCCTTTATATCATATTAGATTTTTTTCTATACCAAATCTTATATAATCGATTTTAAAATTCATTCGTAATTCGAAATGAATCAGACAAACCTCAAACAATACTCAGTGTTTAAATATTCAAAGCACGTATACCGCAACAGACCCAAGTTATATTTAATAAGTAATTCAAACATCTCTAGGAGAATTAACCGCCCATAGACTTGTAATATCGACACATTGTACAAACATCCCTTTCAACTATACACGCTAATTAAACAACCAACGCGCGATTCGCCGGCGAGCAAACAGGAGCCCCCCGAATCCTTATAGTTTTTTTTTATACGCTATTCCTTTGCCAAATACTCGCGCCGCGCCTTTTTGCATTTCGCCTAAAGAGAATCGCGCGATTTATTATTTACGGGTTTAACGTCCCTCGCCGCCGCGTGTTTTAATGAAAGATAAACATAATCAATCCCTGCGCGCGCGCCCGAAACAGGGAATATTATATCGCGCGGTAAGAGCGTAATTTCGAGACCCGCTCCCTCTTCCCTTTGTCGCGTTATTTATCATTCTCTTCGCTTCGGCTTGTAATTCTCGCGTTTTATTGCTGCGTGTTTATGCACGGTGCGGTCTATGGGGATGTGCCCTAAAATACCTTATTTTTATTTTTTATATTATATAATTTGTAGATGCGTTTAATGAATGAACGATTATTATTCGTACAAAATCATGTACGCGAAATTCATCTATCAAATATTTATATAATCTATATGACTAAGCAAACGTGCCGATGATGTTTGACTTGACATCATTTCTAAATATTTATACGGACGCCGGATGCTAGATAATAACTTCTTTTTCATGAAACTGTTTCTGACACTTATATTATACACTTATATAATATTTATTCGTGTATTCATTAAGAAAATATGAATTTGAAAAAACATAAAGTACATATTATAAATTACTTCATGTTATTTTAACAATAACAAAAGAAAATATTTCATTGAAACAGACTACCAATGCCCCTCCTTGAAGTTCGGTCAAATCACTTACAAGTAGCACTGTTTTCGTTTCATTATACAACCCCAGAGCTACTACCTACCCACTTTGATTTTCCAAAGAAAATCCGCGCCTCGTTATCCCCTTACATCCACTAATTATTTAAACGAATTTTCACTTAATTACAGATACATTCATGAAAATTATAAATATTTTATGACCACGTTTGAAAACATTTCCAATCCCGCGTATTTTTTCAAAGCTACCAAAGTAAACGATTCGCAGCAACTCCGTCCTTTAATTAAATTCCAAAAACGACACGATTCTCAACAACGGCTGAAAAAAGCACCAGTCTAAACATCCGCGCGTGTGTACATACAGATACACGAAAGCGCGGCCGCGTCGAGTGTACACCGCGCGCCGATTTGCGTTTGATGTTTATTAATTAACGGCATCAAACGGCGCCATGCCTCGGTCTAATGAACTTAATCTTTGCGCGACGTATACATCCGAGATGACGTTCGTTAGGATATAGTCGTCGTGAACGCGAGCGAGCGCGAGAGAGTTGCTGACGAGGTTAAGCATAATGCATGTTTATGCATGTGTGTGCGCGAGTAGCGCGCTAGTCCCGGAATGTTGATGCACTATCGCGCGCGCACGTTCGTGTTTCCAATTGCAGATTCGGGAGAGTTGTGTGCTGCATAAGCGCAAGGATTTCGCTGCTGAAGATGCTGTCGGGATATATGCGTTTGCTTTTGACAGTATAAACGATTAGTTTGCAATGGTATAAACGAAAACTAGGTTAAATATATTGTTTCTGGAATCAATGGTTCATTTTTCTATATCAGAATATTATATTTTAAAAAAGGTGAAGATTTGTGTATGTATTATATTGTCACGGGCTCAGCTCGAACAAATAAAACAGCTGAGCCCGTGACAATATTAAAATAATACACTTGATGTAAATTCCAAGGGTCAAAATATTAGGACTAAAGGATTAAAGAAAGAAATTTGAAAGAAAAATAAATGAAGAAAAAAATTGTATTTTCCGTTTGGAATTTTAATAAAGCAATACGGCATTAATTTAGCTTTTGGATGTTCATAGTAATGCAATTAACAATTTTCGATATTCCATTATGCATTCAATGATTAAAGCTCGATTAAAAACATTCGTACAAAAGTATACATTTACAGTTCCATCTATCATTGAAAGCCTGGTGACGATAGGACGTCATCGATTTGGATTATTTGGATTAATCCACATCGGCCATTATATCGACAGCGTCAATTACCGTAAAAACATTCATCGTAAATTCAGAGGCTATCGCTTTAAATCCGTAAACATACAGGCGTCACGGCATCGACATTTTCAACAGAAGCTTATTCAGACGTGTCATTTATTTATAGAAAAGAGTGATAGCAATATTTTTCTGTCCTACGAAAATTTTTTAAATTAACTTTTTTTTTACAAGATTTATTGCGCACAAAAGTTGTATTTTTGATTACTTTTTTGATTTATTTTTTCAGAATTGCGTTTTCGTGACAAATCGGATTAAAAATGTATTGAGGTATAATCAGTGTTATAGCTATACTATTATGGTATAGGATAAAGATTTCTAATATGGCTTATCTGATTTTAACATGGCTGTAAAAAATTGATCCAACTGTTATTTGAAGGCTTAACAGCGCTTTATCTAAAGGATAGTTCGACCAAAATGATAAAAAAAAAGAAAAAATATTTGATTTCGAATAATGGGCTTTTAATATGATCCTCTTTGAAAAATCATTAACCGTTGTGACAGTAAAAAAATGTTTTCGATATAACATATCAGAAATATTTTTTGTAATTTTCACAATCATCAAAATATACGGAATTATTAGAAAATGTCTATATAGATGTGTGTGTGCGTGTGGGTGTGCTCGCGTCTACATTCATATCTCATGACCTACTAATCGGATTGTGACCAGACACAGTTCTTTTTGTTTGTTTTCTCTTTCATTTATAGTGAGTCTTGTAAATTATTATCGCACGAACCGGGATAAAATTCTTTACAATTTGAAATGAAACATTATTGTAGCAATAATAGTTATTGCGTTGTACGAATTGTTTTAAAATAGGTGACAAAAATATATTATGATAAAAAATTTTCATGTTATGTATAAAATTTTTTTCAACTTATCCAATAAAGATGTCAATAGATATATAAATTTCATTTTTCCAGAATATTGCGAAGCAATCAAGTATTTTTTACTTTAGTTGTCGCCAGACGTAGAAAAACAATCTTTTCAGAAATAATTTTTTTTTTATTACCATTCATATTTCAAGATCTACTAACTCAAGACAAAAATAATGCCACGAGAAACGGAATTAAATAATTTGCAAATCAATAGATTATTCTATCTAAAGGTTGATACATAATGAAGCAAAACATTAAGTTTGAGAAAGCTAAGTACTGTTGAATTTGCAGTGCTTTTTAAAATTGACATACGACCTTTTATTTTTTTGCATTCTTCACTGTTCTATTTGGGAATAATTTGAATAATAGCAGATGACTGAGATAATTAATTAAAATTTGGAGCTACAAAATATAACAGTAAAAGAAAAATACTATATAAAGCCGATAAGTATGCAGTTCAGAGATACGTTAGCAACTGAGACGCCTAAAACCATTAATTTTGGATTCGGAATGTTTATTTACTTAATCATTGTCGGCTATAAATTCAGGACACGTCTATGACATAATTAATTATAGTAGCGTAGCAATGCAGAGCTATATAAGACTGTTAATGAGGACTCCAGACAGCAACAAAAGTCAAAAGAAAATAGCCAACTCAATACAAATCCGAAAACCCCTTACTTTACGTACTACCTCGAAATTATCATACAAAAATGATCATACAAAAATCCCCTTAAACCCAACTTTTCATTTTAAAATTAAGACCATACATACACCTCATTTCGAAAAATCTCTTACAAATCCAGTCGTAAAAAACCTTCACTCGTCGCGCAATGGACATCCAAAAAGGCCGCAGCGGCACACATAATCCGCGCTCACGCGGCAGCGCACGTCCGAGCGGAAAACAATTTGCTCGAGATTCCCGCGGCTTTTCCCAGGTGGCCGAGGCGCGAGAATTTTCGCCGCCGGTACGCCTGGACGGTAGGTAATTTCTTCCGGGCTTTCACGCGCAGCCCGGTTGAATGGCCCCGACGTCGACGGGAGGGATGAAAGCCAGTGCGACACGAGCAAAGAAAGATCCGACCGAATCGACGGACGGGCGGAGAGAAGATGTCGACTCGTGGCTGCAACTGTGTTGGGTAACTGGTTAGGTGTAGGTATAGTTAAATTGGATTTTTTCTAGTATTCTACGTTCAACTGAAGTCGTTGAGATTTTGCAAAATTATTTCTTTCGGTCTTCTTTTAAATTAAATAATACAAATTATACTTTATCATACTTCAAAGTCTAAAATCACTCGGCATCATATAAAATTCCGACATCCTTGCTTATCCAAGGAGAAGTCACACAAGTTATAATCCAGATCGAGCGTACGCATATAGCAGCGATCCGCTCTAATGCACCCAAAAGCATCCTCCTCGGCAAGCGCATCCTCTCGACTGCTCGGCCTGCTTCCCCACCATAAATGTCTTATTTTGGCCATATCTCGGGCTCGCTCTATATGCGTCAGCCCTCATCTCTCCATTCCATCCTCGAGAACCCCGTTCGATTCATCCCGGGCTAATATCCCAGCGTATACGTCGGCCAATCGATCCTGGCACGAGAGCCTCGCTAATTTATTTCGAGCGCACCGGGGGAAGGATAGTCGTCTACTGTAAGGCGAATGAATTCCCGGGCTATAACGAGTATCCGATATATATCCGTGGAATGCCTTTCCAAGGTAAATCGTTGGTCTATATTTACCGCGCGCGGAGACTGCGGATGCTACTTAATTTATCTTCGTTTGCCTGGGATAGGTGCTGTTTTTTTTGTGGGTCGATTGCAGCGGTAGTGCAGCGACGATCGAGTTACGCTGATTTGTGTTCATTACGCGGCGACATACCTTCGAGAGTCCATTAGTCATTCGGAAAGGATATATATTTGGAACGTCGTTCAATCAGCGCTGAATTGATTTAACTAGGGAGAAATTTGATGATCAACTATTAATCCGGTGTTCTTCGTACGAGCTACATTAATTTGATTACTACAGCGTACGTGCGTTTTCGACGTGAAAAACACGTTTCCTTTTTTTTTTTTAGAAACTAAAAAATAGATGTAGCTCTACGATAGCGCGCAAACATATTTTTTTGCATATTTGTTATCAATGAAAAAATATTTCTACTTCGTTAGTTTCTCCATTTCTTGGTAACACTTGTTTGTTTGGTTCACTGAAAAATAATCCGCAAAGAATTGAAAGTAAGTTACCAAACAAACAGATGTAATTAATAACTCACTACAAGAATATCCTCTGCTATACATAAATCATCACGAAATATTATAACAACCTGAAATAAATTAAGCGCGCATCGACAGCCTGCGCAATAATTTCCGAAACACCATAGAGCTTGTTTATATTTAATGACGCGTACGAAATCCTCGCTTTTTCCTCACTCCAGCGGCACGCGTACACCCCGAGATTAACGGTGTGACAACTTCATAACTTCCAATGCAATATTTCCTGCTCGTCCGGACTTTATCCATCCTCGCATCTCACCGGATAAGATGCTTAATTTACACCACTGGATTTACGAAAAAATACACACGTCCACCTTCCCGTTGTTATCATCGACCAGCGCAACGTCTCTCTCTATCTCTCTGTTCGCGATATAATACTAGCGTCGTAGCAATTCTCGGCGCCGGCCACTCAGGGGGTTTACGACTAGCGCCGGGGCGGATACACACGCGAGATCTGAAGAGCGATAAAAATCGATAATAAAAGAACGAGAGAAGAGTCAGCCCGGTAATTAGCTCCGGGGGCCCTTTGACTATCGCGGAGACGCGTGACCACGGCGACGAGGCGAAGCTCTTAAATTTAATTGCCGTCGGTCTGCGCGGAGGACGGGCGCGTTTTTCGCTCTTTTCTTATTGGTGATCGATAAGGCCGATGCGAGGGCGGTTTTCCGATGAGCCGTGAGTGGAGCACGGCTTTTTCGATTGAATGAAAAAAAAGAACGTGGGTGGGGTCGTACGTAGTTTTAGATTAAATGAATAAGAATTTTTTTATTGCTTGATTTTTCGAATGGTGACTGTAGAAGTCGTTATTTATTTTACGAGGGGTTATATAAGTTTTCATAATTTTAAATATTATTTTAAGTGATATTTAAGATTGAACTGTTGAATTTAGTTCGTTGTAGTTCAAATTTTAAATTCTTAAAATTCGAAAATCCAGTAGTATTTCGGCAAAATTATATTCGGCTTTAAAAATATATGATTAATAAGCTTTTAAATGTAAAATTATTTGATATATTTCGAGGGTTTTCAATAAAAGTATGACGAAAATAATATTTGTTAATGAACTGCACGATATAGCAAGATTAATCTTGATATTGTATTGTCTTGCCTCAATATTCAAGACAATAATCGATACAATATCAAAATTGTGGTGTCAAGAATGTAAAGAATCTTGTATTGTCTTAGAAGCTTCGGTAGTTGCTGATGATCTACTGACGAGATGTGTACCGCACTCCTATATGGGTATTTGTATATTAAACTACGTTCAGTTACATTATTCTTAAAATTCAGTAAATTTGTAACTTAAAAGATTCTAAAATTTAAGAACATTTTTTTGTATGAAACTTAATATACTTTTACATTATTCTAGTTACATTGTTATAAAATTTCAGTTACATACCTAACTTTCATTTAGATTCTATGTAAATTTCTATGAAATTATTTTTAATTACGTTGTTTTTAAATTTCACTTATATTGTTAAACTTCATTTCGATTATTTTTAAATTTCATTTGCATACGTAACTTAAATGTTTATTATAATTTTACTAGAAACTGGCATATACTTTTATATATTAATTCATTTTCTGTTATCCGTATTCGATTACAAAACCTTTAAACTTCTATTACATTTGAAATTTCAACGGAGACGTGCGACAGTGAAGAAGTCAATTATTCCAAAAACTTACTGTTTTGAACATCTGCGTGCCTTCCTCTTCTACGTGGACCTCGAATTTTTTAAACAATCGACTCGCTTTCTGTCGCATGTCTGCGTAACTCCTCTAATATGATCAAGAATTTCAAGATAAAACAAATACCTTTCATATTGACTGAAAAGACCAAGACAAGAGAGAAATTTTCAAGAATTTGCAAGAGCGAGATAATATTTACAGAAATATACAGCTCTACGTTATATTAATATTTTATTCTGATACCGCAATAATTCTTTTTTTTGTATCTATCTCCAACGGATAAGAAAAATTCACTTTCTTTACAGTTTAAAATTGTAAATTCTAGTATTAAAGGACACTATATATAAATCAATGAGCCATATTTGAGATCGCGAGATTTCGAATAACACTATTTAATAATCTATACCGTATTCCTAACACAAAGCCGATAATTAATAATTTCCACGAATTCGGATGCAGAATTTTGTAATTCAAGCTAATACCAGGCTTACAACGACGATTAAACGACGGATTTTCCATGAATTTCTCGCTTGTTTGTCAATAAGGGAAGATCAATAAGGGCAATTCATAATTACAATCCTCAGGATGAAACGTATTAGCCCAGTTTTCATTACTTCTAACAACGCTACATAATCACGCTCCTTTGATAATTCACATTTTAATGCGATTACAAGAATACACACACAGCCTTAACACTCGACGTCATCCGGCCGAAAATCTGATATTCCGTAATTTCATTATTTACGGCGGGCCAGATGCACGTGTAAAAAATTCAAAATTTCCCGAGCGGAAATCGCCGCAGCTATACAAATGAAAATACTCGACCAACCGAATTTCGCTAATTTTCCCAACGGCAGTGGAAGACCGAGACAGCGGAGCATGAAGAAACGCGGTTGAATTCGCTCGGTTTAAGCTCGAGTCTCAGCGCGCGCGTGCACTTTCGAGCCGGATCAAATTAAAATCCTCAGCGGCGGCCACCCGCGCGCGCGAGAAAATCCGGCCACGCGTCAATTATTCAGCGCCTCGATCTGCCGCCCCAAAACGTATGCAGATTAAATCGTCCGGCGAGCGCTGATTTTTCCTTTATTTTTCATTTGTCCAGTATTACAAATATTTTCAAGTGAGAGATAACGCCGCGGCGTGCGAGGATTCGCTTTTTCGTGGTAGATTGTAGTACGCGGATGATGAAAATTGAGTTTCTGTAATTTGCAGGAAATTTCGAATTTATCGGATTTCTTTACGTCTAGTGTCACGTTCTGTATTTTCCGTTAAGAGGGTGTCGCAGTATACTAACACTTTTTTTATCGGTGGAACATGTAAAAGTAATTTTTCGAAGCAAAAAAAACGGCGACATTTTTGATTATTGTATAGAAACAAAAATTCACGAAAATTAACCAAATTTCATTCGAAGAATAAACAAAGGTGTCATCGTTTTTTTGTCTCGAATCTTTGTAGAACGATGTATTATAGACTGAATTAGTTTAAGACGTAAATCATTATTCTTTTATTTACATTAATTATTTTGACCCGTCCCGCCAATAAAACAGGGTTAGTGCTAAAATAGAACTATTATACCCTCTTAACTTGGACGCTGTTATGAGTGGTAGCGTATATTTTAATAAATTGAATTGGCAGCTATTGACAAAATAGTATCCGCATGCTATATGAGTTCCAGGAGACGGCAATTGGAACATTATTGTTGTTTCAGGAAACGCAACCGTACTTCAATGCAGTTACGTGAATTGAATTCCGAGAAATGAAAACTTTCCCTACAGTACATCTCTAATTACCCAGCATACACATACGAGCTCTTCCAATAAACTCCATCGCTCTCTGACTATCCACCACCAACTTTTCAACTGCCCCAGTATGCACTTCAGCTTCTATATCAACTAAGCGACTTTTTCCACCCTAACCTACAAAAACACATCCACTAAATTTCCAACCATCCGAAGAGTACATATATACTTTCAACTCCGCGATAACGCAAACTTGCGGCAAAGCGATTACGAGGACTCGCGAGAGAAAACCGATCTCTTCCTTCTTGGAGTGAATTTTTTCGCGCTCTTTCGTCGCACACTATCTTCCGCGCAGTCTATCCACTTGACACGATTACTCATCAAAGGCCTTTTCCGCGTCGCGCGAGGTGCCCCCCGGACTAATGGATCTTAGATGCTGGGCCGCGCGATAAGACGGCCGCTCGTTCTCACGGCTCTTGCCGCTGGGCTGCAGCGAAGGGAAAAGAGAGAGACTAGTGTATAAGGGTATATGGGAAGCGAGCCGGACGGATTTAGCTTGTCTTTCGCACTTTCGGACTTTCCTTCTTGGCTTTCCCCGATTTCTCAGCTCGGTTTAGCGGAGGCGAAGATAAGACGTGATAGTTTGGTGTGTAGTTGGGATTTAGTTAGTGTAGTTAGATTTAGTTCATGTTTTCTTTTTTTTGTAAGGATGAATGTTTTGAAAATACAGATGATGATTTTGTTGAAAATTCAGTAGCATTGAGCGAGTATAATGAGTAATTACATAATTACATGATTAAGTAATTTCTAATGCTGTCAGAAAACTTCCATATATATGTAGATATATTGTGTTTACATTTTGCGTTTCCAAATATACACATTGTATACCAACTGGAAGTTTTCTGACAGTGTACCTAATCAAAATTTAATCCGAATAGAATAAGAATAGCGAATTCCCATTATTAATTGAGTAAAAGAATTTCCAAATGATTAAATTTACATTTCGGGTATCGAATATGCCATGACAATTCCTATTTTTGAACAGGAAATGCGCGTTTCTGTGAAAGCTTAAAATAATGAAAAGTAAACCATTGGCTGAACAGTTGATGTCTATAAACAATTCACGTGCGTTCGTTGTTCGCGGGAATCACATCGACGGCGGATTTCGCGCTGGTGTCGGGGAAAGACGCAAACGCGCGCATCGTCTATTTCGAAACGAGGCTTACCGGAATCGAGTTCGGTCATCCAGCTTGCATTCTGGGTAAGTATTCATTTTTTAGCAGCTTGACCCACTACTAGAACGGCGGTCAAAACAATACAAGTAAAGACAAGTTTTAGTTTAAAAGGGGTGAAATATTTATTTGAATTGTATATTGAATAAGATACAAAATATAAAGTTTTTCAATTTAAATTAGAAGACTATTGATACTGCATTATATTATCATTGTTATTACAGAGTAAATGTATAACGGGCAGTGCTAAATCGCGATATAAACCATTTTAATGCATGGAAATAACTTTTTCAACTTTAGTTACTCTATCTTGCCATTGCCACTGCGCTTACGCAATCGTATGTAAATTACGACGGCAGCGATGGCGATTTAGATCAAATGCAAGTTTATACGTAAGTTTGTTTAGTCAATTTATTCCCAGCGCGTTTATTTTCATTTTACGAGAGGTAGTTATTACAGTTTAACATTCAAAAAATTTGCATGAAAATGAAATGTCCGAGGAGCTTTATGAAAGTGTATCGCTTTGAATTTAAAACGTTAACTTTTCATCGACTATATTATAGTATATATATACCTAACAATAAAAATAAAATCTCGATAAAGCAAAGCTTGCGCCGGTCTCTTTAAAAAAGGGGCTGACCCATAAAGGGAGAGAGAAGGACAGACTAAGGGTACGAGAGAGAGAGAGAGACGTTCATTAAAAGCCTTCAAAAGATATTCGGGATCGCCGGGGAAAGAGCCATTAGATTCTCGTGATCCGCTATATACCGGCGCTGCCGCGCAAAGTGACTAAAGTGCCGCTCGAGCGCTTCACGGGGGCGTCCCTTTCCTCTTTCCCTTTTCTCTCTCTCTCTCTCTCTCCCTCATACCCTTTCCCGGAGGAGCTCAAACGCGTCGATCCTTTCGCGATCCCAGCGAATTAAGGCGCCGCAGCGGCGACGTCCCATTACCGCGGATACTTCGTGCCGGGAATGCCGGCCGACGATCTGACCGGTAGCGATTTTCTTAAGTCACTCTCTCCCTTTTTTGCAAAGAGCGAGAAGATGCTGTGGCTTTTTGAATTTTCAGAAGCGTGGTGGTAGTTCGTTACGGCGCTTTGAAAATTCCGATAATGGTATTATCGGAGGAAGAAGAGTAAAGAAGAGAATTTTGGTATTGGCAGAGTAGCCTTGTTTGATAATAATTAGAATTATGATTTTAAGAGAAGTATGAATTTTCATTTAAATAAAATTTATTATAATTCGCTGTGAAAATTGATGATAAAATACGAAGAAAACGAAAATTGGATTCCAAATTATGATGTAAATTTAAAATTTTGCGATTCAAATATGCTTCAAGTGTTCAAACAAAAAGAACGTGCACCAGGAACATCTAAAAAAATATTCTTTTATTACGCACTTAATTTTATCAATGTACAATGTTTTATTACCTTTGTAAAAACTTAAAATTTTCCGTCAACTTCGACAGACAATAATTTTACATTATACATACGTATAACGCTTAAATTCATCGAAAAAAACCTTTGAAATCCCTTGAAACCAATATGAGCAACAGAGAAAGGGCCACGATCAGTGATATATAAATAACTTGATCAGCCACTCATCTGCAGTCGACCGTAGGCAAAAGCTATTCGCACACAACAATCAAATCACAGTAAAAGCGCCGCCGCCGCATCCTCACACCCAACATTTCCAAATTGCATTTACCCCTTCCCTCTCTCTCTTTACCTCTACCGCTTAATTAATTATAATCAGCTCTCGTAGCAATAAAGCGAAGCGGAATTTATTGCGCTGCGTGTGCGGGCACATGCGCGGACACGAACAAAGGTGACACGCGGATGCGCGGCTATACCGCACGAGAGCCGGGGCATAATGAAATTCCAGTTTGACGGAGAGGGGCACGCGTGCAGCGCTTACCCCGCCGGTAGCCTAGCGGCTTTCTATTTTGTCTTTGACGTCTTACAATAAACCCGAAAAGCGTTTAAAATGCATTCGGCGCTATGCAAAATCCGACCCACTTACGACTCTCGCCTGGCTGCAGCAGTACTACTGCGCCGATATTAGAATTCCCGCATACGCTCTCTCGGAAATGTGTATACATTTTAAAGCGGAATCGCTAATCATTTTCATTTGCCTGTCGGCGGATGTATAGGCCGCGCGTGATGTCTAGTGGATGGCCGGTTGAATTGAAATTTATATTAATTTGAAATTCTATCGACCGCGCTCGGCTTGTGGTTATTGCGGTGGAGTAGTACTGATGTTTTTCTTTTGCGTTTATTAGGTAAGCACGAGTCGAATTGAATATTGGGAGTAATATCTGGAAATGGAGAAATTTCCATCTCGTGAAGTATACGCGTTTCGGTTGAGCAGAGGCTGAATAAAACCGTAAAATATCGTGCGCGCGCGTGCTTGTTCAATAAACAAGCAGCATTCTCGTTTTCAAGGAAAGGAAACTGTTCTTGAATTTCAACTGTGACCTATCTTTGCGGAATAACAAGGGCAAAATAAATTTTCTGCGCAAAAAAAAAGTGTATAGAAATTTCCCAGGATTCTATGGTAACATAATTCCGGAATCAGTAACGCACTTTTAGTATAATATTCACAACATTATCGCAAACCCAAAAATAAGACAAAGAGAATTACTTGAAAAGTAATTTCCATCTCGCGCAAGGCAAATTTCCGCCACATTCGAACACACATAGCCCAACGCACCCACAATTATTTATCGCTGTAAAATTGCTTATCTCTATACTCCTCCTGGCGGAGCAACTTGCTCGCGGTATGCCGCGCCAAGAAATACGCGCAAACTCTCTTTTACACGCAAGAAAAAAAAAGAAACGAGGCGGGGAGCCCCACGCGGCGGGAGGATATCGATAGCAACGCGCGCAACTTGGGTTTCTCCGCCGGGACGTTTTATCGAAAACAAAAGGCGCGCGCGCACACACGCGTCTTGCGAAATGCCGATGAGAAATTTATGTGAAACAGTTAGAAAGCCGCACTCGAGAGAAGTTTCGCGCAGCCGCGAAAGTATCGCGAAGGAGCAAAAGGAAGGAAGCAGAGTGAGATAGAGAAAAGGTGAGGGAGAGAAAGCAGATGTGAGAAGTCGTACGTATACGAGCGGTGTACCAAGGGAGGGAGAGAGTTTGGCAGTTAAAGTTGCGGGCTGCGCAACGTGCGATAATGAATTTTATTGGGATGAGGGAAATGTGGAGATATATTAAATAGGGTAATAATAGGAGGGTTAGAGTTTATACTTGCGCGTAATTTATAATGAAATGACACGTGATATTTCGTATAGTGTATTCAGCGAGTTTCTGAATATGTGGTTATTGAAAGGTAAATAATGATTTGAAATTTTTTTATTGTTTCGCTTCTATTTTGTTGAGATTTCCTGCATTTAATTCTCGGAAATTACTAACCAAATATTAGTTGAAAAATAAAAAAGCAAAAAATAGAAGCTTGAGGTTTGCTGAATCTGCACGAGTAACACAAATAATCATCAATTAAAACTTATACAAACAAACGGTACGCAAAAAACCATTCATATAGTAGGAGAGAGCGATAAGTCGACACACTAATCAATGACTTATTGTAAACACGGTATTGCGCCGCGGCTTAGTTATCATTGTTAATTATAAAAAATACAAATGTACAGACTTCACGCGAATAAAAAGCCAAAACCACGCGTATTTTACATTACCCTTCGACACCACATAAAAAAAAGCGAACGAAATAACAAATGTATTACATCAGTTCTCGGTGCTGCCGGCGCGCCGACAATCGCAGCGCAAAATAAATTTCCCTCAAAAGGAAAATCCAAAGTCTGACAAATGATCGCGTACGGCCGCGTTAACAATACCGCGCGTAACGCAGACAGCCGTCATTTTTCACCCGAGGCGCGCTGTAGCATTAGCCGTTCGTTAAACGGCCTTTACTCGCGGCCGATCGATCCATCAGAACGCGCGTATACACACATATATACACATCGCTTGTCGATACAGGAACGACGGCGGCGTCGTCGTCGGCGGGTTGTAGTGGGAGTAGCAGGCAGGGCTCGGAAAGTGGCCTCTTTGTTCCGTCAACTTTGGCCCCCGGATAACAAGGCTCGTAAGTGACGTAGTGCCTCCGCGCCGACGAAACTTTGCGCGCGCGAGCAGCGAGAGGTAACAACTATCGTCCTAAATCTTCGCGGCAGCGCGCACGTGGGCGAAGTAAGTTCTGCCCCGCAGCAGCAGCAGCACAGTCTCGGACTACCGCCGAAGAGTTTCATTATAAAAGCCAAATTGCGGGGGCCGCGCGCGGGCTCTTACCCCCCTTTTTATCTCTTTCGTCTCTCGCTCTTTCGCCCTCTCTCTCTCTCCTCTCACTCTCTCTGTCTCTCTCTCTCTCT
>JAPYZO010006627.1:0-10612 GCA_030522905.1 Torymus flavipes | reverse complement strand
TATATATATATATATATATATCACCACACTCCGCACGTTCGATGAACTTTTAATGTTAATTGTATGTTTTAAGTTTGAAAGTCAATAATTCTTGAAACGTACGAGTTTTAGTTGATCATTGATATTGTTTTTACTGAATAAATTTATAGATATTTATATGGGAATTTGCTTGGTTATGAAATGCATACAAATTGGCATTGTTAGCATTGAAGTCGATAACAGCAGCGTTATTGTTTTATTGCTGCAATAAATAAACGCTTGCAATATTGCATACGTATTCCCTGAAAAGAACTGCTATCGACTGAAAGTATCCACTCTAAGCTTCGAAAAAATTTAATTTGTTGTTTCATTATATCAATTATTAGTGCTACAGATAGATAATCATGCGACCTCTCTTTCTTCAATCACAAATCTTCGATCAATCGAAGATATAAAAGAGATGTTTTCGTCATTGATCTACAACAAAAGTGCATTGTTTATAAACTATTTTTTTTCGTAACTTATTCGAAACCATCTATCATACAAATATTATAAAATTATATGAAAATGTTTTCCATCTAACATTAAATATTTATACATTTTCTCATCGTTATTTGGACAGATTGGTCAGATTTGGCAACATTCGCCGTAGGTTAATTATATTGATGAAACCTCCAAGGTAAAAAAAATGAGATATTGAATTTGACCTTATATTTGGCTGAACTCCGAAAAACCCTCTATTTCGGCTCGCGTTTTAAAAATCCCTTTATCACGGATATAATCTTTTTTTCTCAAATTGTATTGTGACTGCCCTGCACGATTTTGAAAGTCAATTGACTACTGGTAATGATATGATCACCTAAGTAATTTGAAGAGACTGCCTAAACCTTTGTCTTGAAAAGGAGTTTAAATAAAAAAACTCGAAACTTCGACTAATAAGCTACATACTTCGTTGTCACTTTCACAATCTTGACATAGCTTTGCTTTCGACAGCAGAACCGTCAAAATCCCTAATTACAATTCAAATAAGCAGCTGTCATTAGAATCAAGAATATTAACTTACTCCTGAATAATATAATTCTTATATGAGTGTAGGGTTTTTTGTTCCGATGAGAAAAAAAAAATTTGTGCTGTTTTTCAAGAATTTTTCTTAATTTTTTTCTATTATTTCTATTTTTTCAAAATTTTTCTTACATTTAATTCTAAAAGAATTATACTATTCAGGAGTAATTTCTTTTAAATCTAGAGTCAATTCATTCGTAGGAAAATTTGGAAGCTTACGGATAGTCAAAAAACCTGTTTCATCGAAGATTATGGTTCTGGCCGGACTATATGAAGGGCCCAGACCAAGATCTACGCTGAGATAAATATACCCCCTTTTATGTGTAAAAAGTCGAAAATAATTAGTTTACATTTATGTATTAAAATATGACTTATTTATTTCAGAAAAAAGGTGTCTAGCCTCCTTAATAATTATTATATGTGGTCAAATTCAACATAATATAACCATATAAGGTAGTCACAATATTGACTCAAACCATCATATCCGTTTTTCTTTGCGAAATTTTTAACTCAAATTATTTATTGTAACATTGTAACAATTTTCAAGAAAAATGCTGCTGTTTTATACATCGAACAAAGTTTATACATTAAAAATTTTTTTAAATGAGAATGACCCTTTCAGTTGTATCATCCGGATGATACTTCCCAAAGTGAATTGTATAAAATTGCAGCAATATTTCATATTATATGACACTATAATATTGGAGTAATTACATTCGGAGTAATTTCCAATGAGTAATTAAAACTAGTAATTGGCAGTGAAAAATGGGATTATTCGTTTATGGCAATATTGCTTAATAGGATTCATTAATGTTAATTAAGCGACAAAAATATCAATATTATCAATTCTGACGAATCTGGTCAATAATAGATGGTTTGATGTGTATTTGATGTGTATTTGATGTGTAAAATAACACGTAATACTGTTGACAAGCTTATAACTAGTTATTAAACACTGGAAAATGAAACACTTTCATCTGATTCCATAAGTAGTGTCGCATTTGTATAGACAAAATTAGAAAATATTTAAGGTTAACCCTTTCTAAAGATATTTCTTGAATCGCTACTTTTCGACCATGACTTTATGTATACTCTATCTATTTATATCTTATACTATAGATATCCAATTATATTAAAAGAACGGTATTAATTCCCAAACATTCAAGAATTTACCTTCAAAGTTAGGCAAATAAATTGATTAATAATTTTTTCTCATCGCCGGGCCGAAAGTACCACATTCGCTCCCGGTTCAAAATCGCAAATGTGATATTTTTAGCTCGTGGTTGCGGATAATAGTATACACAACACGGAAATGAAGTTGCCACCACAGAGCATATCTTTGCCCGTTGCACAATTTACACGTTCTCTAGACTGGCCAACTCATTACCTCCCTAGTTGCGTAATATAGCTTAGAGAAATAGAGTTAACAATGCTTTATCCATCCTCTTCGATATTAATTAAGGTCTCTCTTTTATAAATGGAATATCAATAAATATATTTTATTAGTAGCATAGTTCGTTACTATTAAGAAACCTTGCGAACTTAATTTATAGAATTAAATTGTCTATTAATAAGCAACGATTTCTTCTTTATTTTGCAGAAATACTAATAAAATGGTAAATTTACTTCACAAAAAAATAATTTTGTTTTTTAAAAGTTTGAATATTTAAAGGATATAATTAAATGGTTTTCTATAATGAAAAACTATTTTAGTAGCTAATTCAATCATTTTATTAGTTAAAAATAATTGACATAGATAATTAAATATATCCGTTCTATTGATTTAAATCTTTCACACACGTAAATATTTTGACATGAAAAAATTAATGAAAATAATTCTATAAAAAGATACTAGTAATTTTATTTTTTAATGTAAACTTCTTCGAGCAGAAAAAATTACAAGTGTAAAAAAAAAACAACGGTTAATCGTGTTCTATCTCGACTGTCTCTTTCGCTTAGCTACACGATGCGTACAACAAGTGTTGTACTCGTAAGCTGCAAACAATACTTAAAGTCGGATGTAACTACTACGAGGGGAGCGAGAAGGGAGGGGGGAGGCGCACCGAAGCTCGAAAGCATGCATAATCACCCTCAAATTTAAAGCTCACAAATCTACATTTTCTCCCTGTGCCCACCCGCTCGCACGCGTATACGCGCTCCGACTTTTGAGAAGCATCCAACTTGTTGCACTCGATTATACAAGAGCATCGCCAAGTGCACATCTTCGGCAACAGACGCATTTCCCTTCCTTGAAAGTCCCTGCGCGCGCGCCTGTATTGAGTGAGTCAGCGGTATACAAGCTTCGCTGCCAACGCCGGGAAAATGGGGAGGATCATTAGCCTTTGCGCTCTCCCTATTCTTTTTCACGCCTTCGTGATTTGTGAGGAATAGGGTGTACATCCGTTAACTGTTGAGAGTCAGGTCTTTGATTTATTTATATGCTTTTGATAAGAAATTAATTGAAATTTAATAAATTTCTTTTCTAGCAAGATTCACAATGGATGTTATATAATATCCTGATTTATTTTCTATACGTAATAAATATCTAGATTGTTAAGAAGTGTTATGTACTGCTGTAGATTAAATGTCAATGAAAAATTGTATATTAGAAAAATAATGATTGACATGTAATTCAAACGTATAAAATTACAATATAAAGATTGACATTTTTTTTTATTTTCCGAAAATGTGAATTGATAATTTAAACTTTAGTTCAATCTTAAAACATTAATGAAAGTATAACGCCTATCTTTAAAAATAAAAAAATAAAATTTTCATAACTTGCAAATGAGCGAAATAAAGTATGCGAAACGGTAACTTTAGTCATATTTAAGAAGCGTATAAGCCTATTACCTCATTATTCACTGCACTTTAAAATTCTCATGCGATAAAAACCATTGTTTTATTGTAATTAGCATTTTCACAGAAGGCTTCGCTGGGTTTAACTTTCATATACATATAGTGAAAGTATACACCCTTACTTAAAACTTCGTATAGAATAGCAATATCACCATAACAATAATAAAATCCAAAATACAAATATGAGGAAATATGTAATCAAATCGGCATTTTTCGCTGTTCGTAAAGATATTAAGAATTAATTTCTGAAGCACGATTGAAGCACCTTTGTTCTCTTGACTAATACATTTCTAAGAAAAATCTGGAACTCTTTGAAACAATTTTTACAATAGTTTTCGGAGACAATGGGGTTTTATTATGGATGATCATTGCTGAATTTCCTGGATCTTTTGTAACTTTTTCAATGTACAAAAGTGGTTCTCAAATTTTTCACATACATGAGACATTAACAAGTATTTTGTTATTGTTTTTTGTATGATCAAAGAGACATTTTAGTCATCGAAAATGTTCTAATAAATAAGGTAAATTAATACAAGTTGTCTGATTGCCCTGGTAGAAATTCGTCCAGTACGAAATAGACGGAAAGGTCAGTATATAGCTAGAATAAAGGACTAGTTATTGGCCTTAACGAAACGATTTTTCCGGTTATATTCGATCATTTAACAGATTGGAAATAGAATGACATAACTTCAAAATATTCAATTTAAGTTTACTCATAGACTTGAGGTTACATTTCAATGCATTCAATTGTAATAAATAGCTTACAAAAAATGTAAACAATAAACACAGACTAAAAAACAGTTGCAATACTCTTTTCTTAGATATTAACTGAAACCCATATTTTTCTATTAGATTCTGTCTGTCTCACTCCTCGCCATAATAGCAAGCCTCTTATTAGCCATTTTCTGACTAAAAAACTGGCCAACTTTAATATCTTTTAAATACTACTACTTATTCTATTTTCAATCTATTAAATGGTCTATTATGACCAGAAAAAGCGTTTCATCGCTAGATAGAAATAGATAAAAAAAATGTCTAGATTTTGGTATTCCTATAGTAAAACTCGCGATGTCTGGGTAGAAAATAGAGTCGATTTCTACCAGGGTGGGATTATACAAAATAAACAAAAAATATAGCTCATGTCACTTCACAGGGGTCGCATATGACTTTGCCCAAATATCATAAGTAATTTATTAGGCTCTAGGTAACGTCAAAAGTTTTGATTTTCAATTTAGCGTTAATCCAGTAATTATACTAATAAACAAAAAAAATAATAAAAAAAATAAAGAAATACCGAAAGAAGCTGCAAAAGTAATTTATATTAGATCTCAATAGAGAAAAATAATTTAAAATTAAACATTTTGGAGCCGGTGCCGATGCAGTCGTAAGATTATTTTCACAACATTATTAATCTATTAACATATCTATTAGCCCCTAAATTATTAATTTATTGATAACATTTTCCCTCGTGACAATTAATATTTTATCTCCTTTTATAAATACTTCTCTGAATTTTTTTTTCCGAAAACTCGGCGTAATCCACCATTAAAAGCTCGACGCCTCTTTCACTTGCACGCACTCGCATCTCTACTCTCGTCTCACAAAACACAGCTCCTCAACGACCCTCCCTCCCACCACTATCGTTCTCTCTCTCTCCCTCTCTCTCTCTCTCTCTCTCTCTCTCTCTCTCTCTCTCTCTTTCTCTCTCTCTCTTTCGCTTGCACTCAACCCTTGTACACACTCTGCGCGCAGGACATGTTTTCTCTGTTGGTCTCACGCCTCGCCTCTGTCGCACGCGCGGAGGCGCATGAGTCACTAAAAAGTTTTCGAATAAAAGTTTAAATACGCCCGTCCCTAAACTTTGTTTTGCGCCTGGGATGATGTTATACCCGTCCGGGCCGCGCGAGCGAACGCCGCGCGCGCCTCTCGTGTGCACACAGACGAGTAAGCGCGGCATTGGCGGTGGCAGCGCGGCTTCCTAACAATGTGGCCTCCGGGACCTGTCTGTATGCTAAGAACAAGCGAATATATTATAAGCGGGGGCGTATATAACGTAGTCGCTGCTAAAGATAGAGGCGCGCGCGCATATCTGTTGCTGGAAAGAGAGAAACCGAGATGAGGTGAGTAGAGGGAGATGGTCGCTAGTGTTAGTTTGTGCGACTGAAAACGAGGTCGGTTTGGGTAAGCTGAAAACAAATGAGTAAAATTTTAGTAACATTTTCCAGAAATCAGGAATCCACCGCTTTTAACTTATCTTTTTACAGAAAAAAAGCTTCTAACCTGCTCTATTTTCTTTTTTATTTTAGGAACTTCATTTTTTCGGTAACCAATGGAATAATTTACTTAATTAAATTTTTTCAAATAATTTGGATAAATGTGATAAATAAACAATTCCGAAGTTGGATTTTTATTTTACCGCAGTAGGATAAAATTTTAACTTTACAAAGTAAAGTGAGGAAATATTTCAACTTCCAAGTATTTTATTAATCTTGATACTGCTTGCTCTTACCTTCACACCCAATCTACATTCGCACCTTTCCTTTTAATATTTTATAACAACATGAACCAAGTGAATGTATCTTTTCTAATTATAAAATCTCATTTCACCTTTTCCCACACTCTCTTCGTTACCGTGAATTTTTCAGGCAGTTGTAAACGAAACAAGAATGAAGAAACTTATCTAGCGACTTTAACGTTGCACCTGTAATCTGTACTAGTTACTCGCTTATACTAACTAATTAACTGTTTAGATCTTTTCTTTAACTTTAAAAAGTTATAAGTGATAGAAGAATGTAACCATTTGTTATTAAAAACAATGTCCCATTATTCAGCAGATTAAAAAAAAAAATAACTTCATGATTCTGAATTCTGAAAGCATTTTCATTTTATTACGATAACTTTACACCGAATTTATAAGTTTTTATACGCTAGAAATTACACACTCATTCATGAAATCTGTACACATGCTGGTTTATTATCTGTGCAAAAATATATGCAAGCACGTAAGTCGCGTCGCGTTACTACACTAGGTGCGAAAGAGAAAGGGACGCGCTGGAGACAGAAGAGCAAAGCGCGCATGAATAGTAGTAGTCGTATTTCAAGCAGCTTCTTTTGTCTTCAGTCTCGATAGTGCCTGTTTATGAGTTTCCCTCTGGTCCCGGCCCTTCAAGAGAGAGAGAGAGAGAGAGAGAGAGAGAGAGAGAGGAGGGGGGTAGAGAGAGTGAGAGTGAGGGGGAAGCGAGCATGTTAATGCTTGGTCCTCGAGTGCCCCCTTCTCTTGTGTACATGTTTGCCCCACCCCGTGCTTTCATTCAATGTGTACTACGGCTGCTCTTCCCGCACGCCCTCATCTAATTCGTCTTGTATACGAGCACCATGTGCTCGAGCCGTGCACACTCTTTTCATTAAGTATTATGCACGCTAGGAGTCGTAATTTTGGAGAGGACGCTGCCACACCGCTTAGACAAAGGTCAAAGGGCTTGGTGAGTTAAGGTTCTTATTAAAGCGCGGCCGAAAGACGGTTGCAAGCTTCTTAAGAGAAGAAAATGTCGGCTTTTGTGTTTTGTTGGAGACGTGATTAAAATCTCGTCGAGTCGTAAAGATTTTGCGTTGACTGGTTTTAAGATAATAACGTTTGGGTTTCTTGGGATATGCTATGAAGAAGTCATCCACACTTTGAACGAAATTTTTGTAAAAATTCATATTCAAACGAGGGTCTATTTTAATTTAGTAACGTTAAATACCTGCGTATGGATATTAAATACAAATTTAACACTCAATAAATTATTGCGTATGTCAATAGAGATTTTCCATTAATCTACATCACAATTTGTTCATCAGATATGATCTGGATTATTTATATTTATTCACAGATTACAACGCTTTGTCGATTCGTATATCGATATCCACGCATTTCAATTTTCCTCTGCAATCCGATAAACGTTATCTTTGGGTGAAAAAAGTAATTAAATTCCCAGACAAATGTGGTTGTGTACAATTTCACTGCCAGCAATACATCGGGTGAGAATATGGGCGCATGCCTTTCTCCTTGTTTTTCACACATATCCGTACGTGCACAGTGTTGCGGCGAAAACATTCTTGAAGCTAAACAGACTCGTGATAGACATTATACCAGACAGAATATCATGGATTCTGTTATTGTTACCTTGCAGATCTTTTTCTCTATTTGCTCTTTCACATCCCATCTCCAAGAATAAAACCAACAAAATAATACTATTATTATTTATTTTTACATCCGCGTGATAACAGAAGTCAAAAATTAACTATCAACAAAGTTCCATACTCCTTCAATTAACAAAATCAGACACTTAAATAATAATAATAAATGTCAATATGCTAAAACAAGTTAAATGCAGTGGCTTGGCATAACATTTTGTAGATTCTATACAACTTAATAATATCGACATTAATAACATTACGATCTATAGTTGGTAGTGCGTCTGAATTGCGAGTCAGCTGCCCTAGTTCTAGCCCGAGTCAATCACTTTTTATTATTAAAAGTTGTGATGACTCATTCGTAACACAAGTATTGCGAAGACATTCAGATTTTTTTTTATATTGAAAAAGTAAGATAATATAAATAATATTGCTTCAAGTTTCTAACCACAATATTTAATATCCTTAAATATTATTGTTATAATTAATATATTGTAAATCAGAATATAAGTTGATACCTTCTAATAAGTAAAAAAACTTTATAATTTTAAATTTAAATTTTAAAATAGGAAGAAGAAATAAAACACTTGAAGAGCGTGTAAATCTTGCTATAGTTATCATAATATGATTCTTACACAATAATTATGTAATTTTGTTTCAACGTTTGATTCTTGGGCTATCGTATAATGATTAAAACCGCGAAATTAAGAGAATCGAAGTGACTGCCAGAGAACATTGTCAAAATAAGTAATTAAAATTAGTCTCTAAACTAAATGTATAGAAGTAGTATAAACAGTATCTAGTGAGACATTTACTTTCAGTCAACTTTTTGCCATTAGTAAATAGACCATTATTAATTTTTTTTACTGCACTCTACTTGTAATGAAACGGATTTCATAGGTTGAATTTAAAAAAATAATTTAAATTTTCATATCTTTGCAGACAAAATAGCTTTTAATTTCAAAGGAAACATACTCGTCCTGTAACAGTATATTCGTTTAAAATTATATGAGTCGGTGTATTATCATTTTGTAGTAACCAACTATATTATTAAATTCAATTAGAAATAATAGCCACAGTTATTTATTATAATAAATTATTGGTGTATCATTCCTACTGCCATATATACATATATCAACATTATACGCTATTTCAATTATTCGCCTCACAAATTTATTGATCTACTTTATTATGTGACGTCCTGTGGCGTATCATTTAAATTAGATTACTCTCATCAGTGATTTTTCCGACATACATGCCAATTCTACAACGTTGCATTTTCAAATATGAGGCATTGGGACGTAGCAGGTCATCAAACTTGTGAAAGACAACGTTTTATCCTTTATATAAAAATCCTATTCGAGAACTATCGTTTTATCGAATATGTAAGACGAACAGAGGCGCGCGTAGCGCGCCAATTAACGCTAGTATTTTCTTTAGAATCAGCATTTCTCAATGCAACTGCCGAATTGTATACGACTGACAACGGTTACATTACCAAATAAGATGATCTCGATTTACTGTTCTCGATCGTCTTCAACCTAATTATTATGTGTATTATAAAAGAAGTGATGTCTGTCAAGCACGTCAGTTACGCGCATAGATCGCGAGCTCCGTACACTCCGGTCGACAATAGGAGTAGTAAATATTACAGTCAGTTACAGCGTGGAAAATAAATCGATCGCGAAATCCGTCTGCCCCAGACGACGTAAGAGGGCAAATTCAATTATTGAAACTATAACTATAATTAGATATTTCATTGTATTAATATGTAATAATTAAAAAATCGCTACGAATTTATTCGCATGTGACTTCCTCGAATTAATTTATTAATTCTTCGTGCTCATTTTTAATGCAGCTGATTAATTTTCTATCCCGAAATTTGACTAATGATTCACTTAAATTTTACTTTAGTTATCGTGGAACAAAGCAAATCGATTTTTCAACATATTATTATTTTTTTTGCAGAATTAATTGAAAACGTAACAAGTTATAAACCTATGCAAAAAAAAAATTTCTTAACAATCCCTTTTTTTATTTTTGAGATGTATTGTTTTAGGAAATATCCAGATATACAGTCCATGTTTAATTTTTAACTTTGATGTCTAAACTATCTTAGCTTCTGTTCAAGCTGTAAAGCTAAATTTTTTTATAAATTCATATTTTTCTAATCCCTAAATCATGAGATAGATTTAGTATGTTTTCACGTAGAGGGAAATGTCCACTTATACCCATTAGTACTCTCCTTTCATATGTGACATAATATCTATACATATAGCTATGAATCCAACAAAAAGTAACGTCTGCGAACCGAAAGAGACCGCGCGCTACAAATGTCTAGTTCAATACAATGCAACAACCTCGAGGACACGCAAGCGAGAACATGAACAAATTATTCCAAATATGTCACAGCCCGAGTTTCAAATTTATCATTCAGAGCTCATTCAGACGGGAGTAAGTTATCAATTAGGTTAACCTGTGTCGCCTCCCTCTCTCTCTCTCTCTCTCTCTCTCTCTCTCTCTCTCTCTCTCTCTC